>JAFBJT010110283.1:180827-193749 GCA_016785325.1 Chascanopsetta lugubris
CCCCCACTGTCCCCTGACAACAGTCCTTTGGGTTCACCCTGGCAGATATGTCCACTCTCCATTCACCATTTCTAATCCTGTCTGAAAGCCTATCTTGAATGTCAGGCTTCTTCCTAAATTGGCTCGTGGTCTTAGTGATTGATTAAAGTACTGTAACCCAGCTTTATCAGGCCGGGCCTGAATTTCTGCCAAATCTATTAGGTAATGCATCCTTTGTTATTGCATGCCCCCCCCCCCCCTCTCCTCTCCTCCACCCCCATCTTTGGGAAATGCACCGATCCATTTTACTATGATACAGAACCCTCGGCCGTACCTGGTGTGATGATATCACGGCCGCCTTCACATCAAACAGTAGAGCTGTCTCAGGCTCACTGAGACTAATGTGTCCTCCTAATGTATTATCACATTGTTCAGTGAAATTAGCTTGAATGTATTAACACAGCACAAAACACTGTGTATGTGGCCATACTTGAATGTTTTCATAATCTCCATTTCTCCTTTCCTATAGCTTTTGACTGATGCCATGGTGACACCAGAAACGGGCCTATATCCCCTGACATTGAGCTACAACAATATGGCTATAATTCATGCGCTCTAATGCTGTAATATCCCCAGTGCCATTGCATACAGAGAGGAGAGGAGGAGAGGTTGCCCTGATATTACTGCTGACGCCTGAGTCCTAGACATTGCACTTACAGTGTCTCATGCAGGACATTATTCAAGCACACACAAGCACTTTAAGGTCCACCACACAAGAGTAGGCCACTGTGGTTCCCAACACACATCCTCAGACGCTGTGGAGTATTCAAGGTCACACAGCAAAATGTGGGTGTCGCTACTGAAATTATACTATTTCATTAGTATCACATATGCTGTTTGTACACTATCTTAAACTCAGGCGTGAATGAAAAGACACAGCACATCACAGAGAGCATATGGAACTGTGGCTATGAATTAAAATCCCATTTGTGTACTTTAAACAGAGTCGAACACCACTTTAATGACTGCACACTTAGAAGTAGGCCATGTCCAACCAGTGCAGGCAAATTTGGCCTGGGGTTGTCTGCACTTCCTCAAAGACTGCACACAACGCACACTGTGAGCTACTACTGTATCTCTCTCTCTCTCTTCCTATTCTGTGCCTGCTTTGCACCAAAAACATGCCCAGAGCAATGACAACAGATACTGTAGATACTGTATATGCACTTATACGCCACGTTCTGTAATTATGATCACATACAGTATGCCCACATACTGTATATATGCAGCGCTAAGCTACCAAATTATTTCGCTCTTATCTACACTCCCCCCCAACCTTCACTGTAATGTTTTTGTCATTAGATCAAGCATCCTCCCTCGTCCATGTTTCATTAGCAACCTGAGGGGAAAGAAAGGGTTTTCCTCTAACATCTGGATGTGAGCTAGCTTGAGTGAATAGTCATATCAGATCAGATCCCGCTACTTCAAATGCAACTTGAGGGCACATTATTTATTCATTTAACTGCTGACATCCAAACTATGCCCTAAACGGTGACACTTTGAAAACTATTCCTCTGTGTCTGAACTGTGCCGATATGAGCGCAACTAGCTGGGGCTCGCGGAGGGAAAGAGAGTTTTATGTTCCCTTTACCAGGCATGAATGTAGAGGAGACGGAAACAACCAGGACATTGTTGTTTTCTAGCCCCAATGCCTGGGAGCCTCTGTGAGAGGCAAATACAACAATGGAGGTGCCTTAATGCCGACTGTAAAATTTCATGTGACTACGAGGACTTCCCGCAATTTTCATAGACACTAAAAGCAAAAGCCTTCGGAGCCATTATGGCCCATCAGCTATTACCAAGCAGAACAAGGCACAAATATCCCAGTACATATAAAATGGATACAGGAGCAAGGGGTGATCCTCAGTCTCCATAGCAAATTCATTTATCAAGCATATCTGGAAACTTGAGGAAGGATCCAGATGAATCCACGACTCCAAATACGATTCCCTCACCCAATAATCAAAAGGAACCGATTGAAACTAGCTGACTCGGGCAGTTCCACTGCTCTAATGAGAAGTGCTACACCAAAACGTAAGATCTTGACAATTGCTTTAGACAAAGGAGAAATCACGAGACATGGATTAAAAGTGCCTCATCATGTTTGTGTTTGTACTGTACAATGTTTACTGGTTTTCAAGGCCTTGCAGGGAAAATCTGATCAAAGTATCTGTGTTTACACAATTTGACGACTGTTTTTGGAAGCCCCTTGGTGAGGTGTACAAGAGACCCCCTAGCAATGAAACATCCATTCCCTCCACTACACTTCAATGTTCCCTATATAAATCACACTTAATATCATTGCCAAACTTTTACACACAACTCTGACAACAGTAAAGGTCCGCGATGCCACTCTTGGATACAATGGAAGTAATAATAACATTCACAAAGAGGGAGAGACATAAACTTTATGCCCCTAAATCTCTTGTGGACATTCACACTGGGAAGGTCAGGCTTTGATATTAGATCTTACCTGTGATTGGAAAAACCCTGTATCACATATATCCAGTAGTCACACAGTTCTTCTACATGTAGTGTTGCTTATTGAGTAGGGTTCTTACTTTTATCAATGCTGTCACTTTTTCACTCTTGACCTCAGGCTGACTTTGTAGTTATCAGAAACACAAGGATCCTAGGGCTGAAAAGCCTTTATCTACTGTTCAGATCTGTTTGTGTACAATGTTATCCATTATAAACATATGCCCTGTGATGGTAGGTTATGGTGAGCAAACATGCATTAAAGGGGGTATGATCCACACAAAGGTTTTCACTTGTATCCTACATGGAGATAAGAATTTCAGATATTGGGCTAATGATACCAGGATCATGCAGGGGTCTGGCAATGCACATGTCTTAGGCACATGAGGTTCATCTGAGTAATGCAGATCTGATCTTTACTAGACTGGGGAAGAAGTGGGTTCTGGTCATGTAGCATTAGCCAATGCAAGCTAGAATTAAAGCAATTTGACAATATTCTATGTTGTAGAGTCTGACAGGAACAAAACACCTACAGGATGAGCAACATGCAAGAGTAAAAGTCATTTTAAAATCCAAAAGCATTCAATTGGCAAAGGTATCAGCATCAGAAATAACCTTGGAACACACATTTAGGGAATCTGCCCTTTAGTGAATAGGTTTGGCATCACCAAATTGCTAAGGTTTGGTGACAAAAGCATTTGTTGCCCAGGCTAATATTTCTTTTCCTGTCTCTGAGCTCTACACCCTGTCAGCACTGTAACACATGAGAGACTTTTTTATATCTTATGAATAATTTAAAAATATCTGTAGCTGCACCCTGGGGACAACCTAAAGAGGCCCTTGATGGCAAGGATTGCCCTTAACCTCCCGAGAGTTAGCATCAGCAACTTGGTATGCAGACATCCTCCACCGAGGAAATCCATCTGTGATGGATACAAAGGTTTTCAGTGGGAGAGGAGAGCCGCCTCTGTGCAGGATTAAGTGCTTTAGATCTAATGATGAGAGAGGGCCCATTTTTATTTGTTTTCAAACAGGCAGTTTGATGGAATAGCAGCTATGTTCTGTCTCCGGAGGGTACAAATGCTCATCAAAGACCTGGCTTTGTCAAACGATCCATAAACTCTTAATGCCACATAGCAGAGGATACTTGCTGGACAAGTTCAGAAAAAGAGCAAAAATCAATGGAGGACAATTTATTCCAATTTACAATGTGATTATAGCGAGTGACGTTTTACATCATGGTCATACGCTGTGCGATCCTGAATCATTAAGGGACAGCTCATGGTTTGGGAGGTGTGTCCCTTCAGCTCAGAATTCCTTGGTGGGATTCTTCCTCTTCCTTTTTTAATATCTGCAGCAGAGTCTGCCAGAAGATTTGGAAGCTGTGGAAACCCAGGGCTGTAAATCTGGGCCAGGGGTTGTGTGGGATGCTCAGATAAATTGGTAGGGCTTTGTTTTATTGCAACACAGCTTGTCTTAACTTTCTGTGTCTACCAGGGATTTAGAAAATTTGCTACTGTCCTTGGGCCTCTCTCTGCAACAGCGGCTTTGAGTCGGGTTTGACTCGGCCCTGGTGCCCCAAGATTACATAAATATCCTCCATGAGCCATTCGCCACTATACCCGAGCTGGTCCCCTTTTTAACTGTGAGTGTTTTTTTGTTTGTGCGCGGGTGGAGAGCAAGTCCCAGATTAAAAGGGAAACTGAGGATCCTCATTTAACCCAATTTGACAAGTCCTTTCACCCAGCGCTCAACAATTAAAGGAGTAAACATTCCCTCAATGGTGAACACTCCGCTCTCAAGGCCTGTGCTTGGGACTTTTGCTAATGGATGTGACTTGAAAGACCTTTACATTGTGATGCAGCTGTTTGTCAGTCTTATGCAGCAGGGCATCAATACCAGGGGAAAGTGGGCCGTAGAGAGACAAAGTACAATTATCCCCGAGGACACATGTCACATTCATGATGTCTTTTGCCATAAGATTTTCCTCGTTCATGCTTCCCCCTGACACTCTGATTCAGAAAGCTGAGTGGGAAACAAAGGCAGAGATATGGCTTAGTGGGTCAGCGCAGGGCCCTCCTTTACACACTCCGATCAAGGATCTGCTAGATAAATCACATGGGTATCATTAGGATCCACCCCGAGGAGTCTTGGGGTGCTGCGCTTAAGTGTGTATGTGTGTGATAATGACTTTCCTTTAGGTACTTACTCAACAGCCAATCAAATAATGTGGAGCTTAGCAGTTTAGGAGCCCCACTGTAATACATTACATCTCTGATGCCTTTTACAACGAGGAAAATATATAATGCTGCTTCCTTTCAATAATTGATTTTAGATGTAGACTTAGGAGACAGCGTGGTCGTACAAAATGAATATACATCCAGTATGCTGTTATCTGTTATACTGTGAATTGTTATTCCTCAGAAGCAACGGCAAATAACTCCATTTGACATCACATTAGTTAAGATATTACCAGTTGCCAGGGTACCAAAAAGCGACTTCAACAATCAATGCTTATTGTGAGTGTTTGCTTTGCAGTTGGGGCCTCTGTGAAATTCTTAACATGGGAAGTGTGTGAGGCAGGTTTAGGTGGGGAGAGGATGTGATTAAAGAGAATGAGGGATGAGAATGGCAGTAAGTTCTGGGGTGTCAGAGAACATTGAATCATTTAGTAATATTTGACATGGCGGCGGATCTGCCTCCATCGGAACAATCCGCACGTACATAAGACAGAGGGAGCGCAGAGAACTGCAGGATACAATTCCCTGGCATTTGTGTTCTGCTTGTTGTTTGTGTATGGTGGGATGGCGAAGCTATAGTTGTCTGCCACATGAATAAAACAAACTTGGCAGATTTTTGTTTGACTGGCTTTCTCCAGCCCGGCTCACTTGTCAAAAGACTTATCCAGGCTTACTTTTCTCCAACCTAACCATTTTCCTCTTGTTTCTTTTCAATCTCACTCCTTCCTTCTGTCCTCGCTCTTATCCTCTCTGATCCCTCCTCAATTCCTGCTCCTCTCCGAGAACCATTTCTATCTAACAGTATCATTTCACTCTTCAGCTTCAGGATTGAACTGCCCACCATTATTATGTCATTCAGCACTTGCTCTCAAGCCTGGTTGAAATTCACAGTGGGCACAGGCCAAGAGGTCCTCGGAGTTAAACTACCACTGAGGGAGTCTCTCATCTCAAAGCCACCTTCCTGTTTTGTACTGGGAGGGAAGTCCTCCAAATGTCAGTCTCAGCCAATGGGAACACAGCATCCTAATAATCACAGATCAAATAGCTGCCCACATAGTTACAGACTTCCACAAATAATATGCGATTATGGATTTTGGGCGCATCATTTTGGACTGTTTTAGCAAAAGCTCTAAAATCTTTGCTTCTTAAAAGATCAGGAAAATGCCTGCAGCAGATCTGTGGTCTTATGTATTCGCCCACTTCCTCTAACTCCTCAGCAAACCAAACTTTTTTTGAGATTAAAAACCTTGAGCTACTCCCTTTACGCTCACTTTTCCCCTCATCACTCAATCCATTGTCATAGTGACCTACAGTCACCCTATTCATCTTAGGAGAGTGAGCCACAAGGCTATTTCTGTAATAACCTAGATTTTCAGGTGGATCTGGATACGCATCAATATAATAAGCTGCAGCAAGTCAGACAGAACATATTAGGTCAAATAAACTATTTAGCACGCGGGTTTTAAAGCTTGACGTGCACTGTGACAGAATATTTCAAAAAATCAATGAACAAGATGTTCTATGATTTAAACTCTGACAGCCATGCAATGTGTGCATCCCATTTTTTAGAAAGCCATCAATGCCGGGGAAAATTCCCCAGTCTAATTTCCTTTTCTTGGTAATTTTGTCAGATTAATATCTCGTCAATTTCCTGGAGCCTGTTCCAACACGGAGCGATGGCATGATAATAGTATCATTGCAAGAAGCTGTAATTGTGCAGGACGGCTCCTTTTGGGGGGAGAGTATGGGCACAGATGGGTCCTGTAGCTTGATGGAGGAATCTCTGTCCCTGGGGGACATTAGGGAACTTTGGCAAAGTAACAAGGGATATAAATAGACACTGGTCTGCAAGTCTACATGTAAGCATAAAAATAAACCAATCCCTGGGCAGGTGCTATCCTATTAAGGTAGAAAAGCTTTTCAATGTTGTTGAAGTACAGTTAAAAAGCATCCACACCACAATGCAATTGCGACAATTATATTAGATTTGCATGCTCACAGTTCACCTTTCCACTCTATCTGTTTGTGAATGCATTCCTATTGAGGTTGGTGTAGACTGCAAACTATAACAGCGCAGACACTTCAAAGGGCCAGTGTACAGACATCCACTCATGCTCACACTCCAACCTACAGGCAATGGAGAGTCTCCAGTCAGCCTGATTTGCATGTGTGTGGAATATGGGAGGAAAAGGAAGGCAGAAAGCTGTGAGTCTCTCTTTACTGCTCCAAGGACACTCACTTTTTGGAATTTGGAGGGGGGGGGGGTTATTGTCCCAAAGAGGAGTCAACATCCTGTATATTGCACATACATTTAAGTGCTAAACGGAGGAGATTTAAAATTTGTCCACAATAATTATATATGACTGGAACTGAGAAGGAGAAGGGAGCTGGTCAAAATGTGTTATTGGAATTGGATGCAGCATAAGATTATGGGTACGGTCAAAAACAATGTAATCTGCACTGGGACACACCAATGGCCCACCTTGCTGTGATGGAAAAATGTCTGAGTCATCACAATCCTGCACTTTACATTTATGATACAAAGAATATTTTATATGGACTCTCTTTGGATCCTCTGTGGACCAAATAGAAAAATGAAAAATAAGTGCTTGATAGGGAATATCTCAGTTGGACAGAGCTCAGAACAACCTCCCCTATAATACCTTATCTGTGTGTGCATGCACTCTCATAGATATATGCTGGTACAAAAAGAGTGTGTTGCCCCTGCAGACTATCTTAAAACCTGATTATAAAAAGGATATGAATGAACATATTTACAGTTTGGTTGAAAATAGAAAGAGAGATTAAGCAGCATGGCCCAGATGCTGGACTCAGTGTCAGCTCTAAACCTAAAATATATCTTTAACCAAATCATCATTATTTGTTTACCAGAGTAGTGGATTTGTGTTTGCATGCAAACACACACACACACACCCACACACACACACACACACACACAAATACACACACGAGTGCAGAGGGAAAAAGAGTAAAGACAAAAAGACAGGATACAAAAAAGAGAGCAGGTTTGTTTAACGGCATGGGTCTGCTTGTGGCGCAGGTGTTTGAGTGCACAATGTCCATTGAGTGAAAATGGTGTGTGTGAGTGTGTGTGTGTGTGTGTGTGCGCATGTGTGTGTGTGGGAAAGAGAGAGGAAGGATCTCTACTAATCTCCTGCATTACTGCAGTCATTTCCACTCTCTTCATCACCAGTAGCATGTGCTTGGTGAGGTTTAAAATATTTAAATCTGTAATCTGTCAGCATTATGAGGTTAACACACACCCGCAAAGGCTGGTGTCCTATCTGTCACTGTGCTCTCAGCTTCACACGGCCCCCCCATATACAGTATATATCACAGGGACCCGACGTTGCCCATTGTCGTCCCGGGCCACAAAAGACTTTGCGGCCGGCATCTGTAATTTCTCAACACTGGCAGAGACATGCTGCTGGACCCCGGAGAGAAATTATGGGAAGTGCATGCAGCTGGGAAAGAAAGCTGTGGCACAAGAAAGCCTCTAATTGTTTCCCCAGTGAACATGACCCAGTGATTCCTCCTCGTTCTCATGCTTGGGGTAAAACAGCATTCATTATTGATCTGGTGGTAAACGCTCATGGTCTTACACAACATGAGCATCACGTGAGTCGCGCTGCCCTCCTTAACCTTTCTTACCCATTGTGGCGTATTCTCCTTAAACTCTGAAGTAAAAACCCAGAATGAATACATTGAATGGGATTAAAGCCTGAATGACAGTGACCCATATATGACTATTAGATTGATGGAAGACACTCCAACGTCGCCCATTTAGTCGGCTCCATGTCATGTCTTCATACGACAGGCTTTTACTAAGCTCCTTAAGAGCCTGCCCCAGGGGATGTATGGTAGGCTAGAGGTACTGACTCAGGCCTTATCTCCACTAATTTACCCCATGAATTAGATAGGTCCTTCGGTGTCCTGCCAGACCCACACAATAGTCCCTACGTGTTAAGAAAATGTGGCCAGGAAAGAGCTTTGCGATGGCTGGGCCGGATAAGAAGCAGGAGAATTGATGGGCGTAAAGGCTCAGAGTGTCACATCAACTTTTACCTGGGCAACGACGCTCATCCCCAGGATTTACAGCGTGTTGACTCCCTGTCACTCGTGTGTATATATTTCCCGGGTGGATTAAAGGGAATAAAATGGAATTTGAATCATGTGGATTAAGGTGAACTTTTCAAAAAACAAACAGGCAGAGCTTCACTCCTGTCAGCCACTGAAGTTGCTTTGTTCATGTCAGACTTTCCTTCAATAATCTTTCCGACAGACAATTTAAAATTAAATGAGGAGGTGAGCGAGGACAGAGAGTACAAGACTCAGTCAGACGCGTGGAAATAGCCTGTCGCAATTAAGCATGTGCAATGAAAAGCAAGTAACTCCACTGTAAGCAAATGATAGAGTCAGTCAGATGCACACAAGCTAGAGTTGATTGTCTCCTTTATGCCACAGTTTAAAAAGCTCATTCATTTTGCATGTTACACCCGACTGTGGAGTTTTATCCCAGTCTGAGTTTATGCAAGTCAAAAGTGCAGCTCTGCAGCAAAGAGACACTCTCTCGCTATCATGACATTATCCCACCGCCTCCATCTGATGCATTTTTTAAAAAGTCTCTTTAAAAAAAAGAGAGAGAGGGAAATAAATGAATAACAGCTACCCGCTTCCGCCGCGCCCATGGTTACATCTACAACTTCCACTCAGCCGGCTTCATCCTCGGCCTCGGAGCTATGGAGTGTAAATTGTCTAATTAATAAATAAATAATAAATAGACAACTTCTGGCAGTCAGTGAGTGGAAACATACTGTGTGACATCTGCTTTGTAGTTGGGACGGTGATGTCCAAAAGAATCGTGTTTACTAAGCAGACATTGGTCTTTGGCAGGGAAACCTGTGAGTCAGGGGAGATGTTTTTGGGCCCTGAACAATGTAAAAAATCATCTCTGTTAAATATGCTATGTGCTGTAGACTTGAGGCTTTGTGTCTTTGTGCCTTAGGCCAACAACCATTTTGTTAGTCTTACAAAGACACTTTCATCTTTTCACAGATTCAACAAATACGTCTTCTTCATTATTAAAAGGAATGTGACACGAGTGTAATGTTGCTTTCCTGAAGACACACACGAAAAAAAGCAAGCCAGGCGAGTTTTTGTCAAGTCAAAAAAGGTGAAACTTGATGATGTTGAGAGCACAAATATAAAGAGGCAAGTGAGTCCCTCTTCTTCAGTCACTCTACATCTCTGTCTGTTCATGATGTGAGTATGAAATATTGCAGTTGACAAATCAAGAGACACACTTTGATTTTGGCTTTAAAAGACTTAGCTGTTTGTTGCCTAATCTGTTGCCAAGGGCAACTTGAAAACCAATGATGCTTTGAATCGCTCACATCCCTGACAGAAAAATGAGATATAATGTGGGAATGGATCTGAAGTGTCCCACGTGCTGACTGTTGAATTTGGCCCAAATTGCACAAAACAACTGTGGACATGCAGTATTGCAATGTCTTACTTGTGCCCGGATTAGAAGTGGTCCGCCTAAGTGCTATAATTCCATGCAATACGTGGGCCGGATGACAGCGTGCAACAATATCTGGGCCGGAAACAATTTTGTGATGTGGGATTGTCAGTGGTTTTAACATAGGGGCAAAAAAACGGTTTCTTTTTAGGTATTGTGTTTCGGATTGATGTTTGTGGGCATTAGCCATCAAGGCTTGTCCAATCATCTTGTTTTCTTGATAAAGTGGTGAAAACAAATTAGGGCATGGATCCCAAATCTGTACAAATGCCTTTTTTTCCGTTTTTGTGACATTGCAAAGTTGTGAAAACAGCGGCGGGGTAATGACAGTCTTTTCCTCCGCTTCTGGATGGGCGATGATTGGACATATTTTCAGAAGGTCAAGGGTATCCATTTGGGAAATTATTCGGTTCCTACTCCTGCTGCTTCAAGACAACACGTCAAACACAATGAAGAATATTAGAAAACACAAATAACCTTCCGCAGCCTGGCTCAGATGTGCAGCGGTGTACGCACCTCTGCCTGCACACAGAGGGACGCGCTCTCTGACAGACCTCGGACCTCGCATCTGGATGCTGGGGCAGTAATGAGAGCATGCTGAGAGAAAGAGAGAGCGAGAGAGAGAACCCCAGGCTAAAGAACAAGAGGCCCCCTGGGCCAGAGACCAATGAGTGGCTCATCCATGTTAAGTCAGGCCAGGACATACTCAGGTGTCTCCACGTTAGGTCAAGAAGAAGCCTCGCTGACCTTTGCAGTAGACAGGGAGTCTCATGGAGCTCTTCTTGAGCAGTCCTGAGATTTGCAGAGTAAACAACAGACTCAGCGCCGCACTTTTAGGTGTGAGTGTGTGTTTCCAGCCTGTCAGTGATATCACATTGGGGCCACATCTGGGCCCCAACCTTCCTGGTCTTGAAAATGAACAGCGTCAGGGGTCAGCGTTTTCTGTAATTATTCTCCAGCAGTGTTTTGATCAAATGGACAGATGAGAAATGACAGGAAAATATCCACATAAAGGGTATAGAGCTGCCTCACTGTTCCCTGGCATTGATTCTGCAAATCTGCGAACTCCACATGGAGACAAGAACCACCGTTCCTCTGAAGCATGTCCGCTCATTTGTTGATGGCGGTGCAGACGGCTGTCGAGGGAGCCGTTCCAAAATCTCCCATAGCTGCTGAACTGGGTTGAGATCTGGTCACAGTGAGAGCACGTTCATGGAGGGGGGGTTCACTGGGGGGTCGCTGTCGGCCTGTTCCTCTACATATATCCCTAAATGTTTTTTTCTTAAATTATGATTGTTACATGGCTCAGACACAGACCCCTGACAAATATGCAGGAAACAGAGAAACGAGAAGAATGGATTTTTAAAAGATCAGCAGGGGAACTTGAAAAATAGTACTCTGCAGGACTGGAATACAAACACTGAAGGGCCTCAGAGAGAATTCACAAGCAGCAGCAGCAGCAGTGGCAGCAGCGTGCATACATAATCCTCCACAATATCCAAGACACACATACAATATAAATGAAGACAATTTGCCTGCAAATCAAATCAAATCCAAGGAGTCCGAATCTAATTTCAATACGGTTGAATGGAAAACTATAGATTCAGTGTGTGTGTGTCTGTGTGTGTGTGTGTGTGTTATTGCACCCCATTAGGACGTGATTTCACCAGAACCGTGCCAAAATAAAACGCTAGATCATTCCTTAAATGTGTCGGTATCAGCAACACATTGCTTATTCAACCAATCACCATGACAACTACATTTTCTCCTTCCTTCTTTTTGCCCTTTGAATTCAGCCCTCATCTTTAATTATTCTGCCTATACCACTGACTTGAATGGACCTACTTATCTCTGAGCTGGTGCCATGTGTCCATGCAGGAGTTTGATAATGTGAGAAAGTGTGGCCTGCGGGATCATTGCACTGCGTTAAATTTAGCCCTGAACACTCATATTGTTTCTGCAGCTTTCACAAGGAATTAGGAGGATGAGGAAGTGAGGCTGTTTACCAGCACAACAAAATGTTTTTCGCCGAGTCATGGAATGAACGTGGAAGACCAATGCCCCACGAGGAAGCTAATATGAGACAGAACTTCATCCCCATTTTACAAATACATGTATTATCATTTCTTACCTTAAAAATAACCATGCATGCAGCTCATGGATGTATAACAATATAAAAGTATTGAAACTTGGCATTGAAATATTTTTTCCCCCCAAAATCCAAAGACTGTACAAACAACCAAGCTCTACAAATGGGAATCCCCACGTATGCCAGTGGCAGATTATACTGCTCCACAACACAACAGATGGAGACATGCAAACTGAGGGCAGAGCCACATAAAAAAAAAAGAATAAATAAAATAAATCAAAGATCATCATGGAGGAATCCTTTGTGACCAGAGCCTTGCAATTATGTTGCAAAAAAAGAAAGCCACCCATTCATTCATTTATTTTGGAGAGAGAGAGAGAGAGAGAGAGCTGCCCAATCACGCACACACCATGTCTTTCTAGCCCAAGTAACAAGTGCCCTGAATATGAGCTTTTATTATTTCCAATACATTGATGGGTCTCTCTCTCTCTCTTTCTCTCTCTCTCTCTCTCTCTCTCTCTCTCTCTCTCTCTC
>JAFBJT010110283.1:193754-216408 GCA_016785325.1 Chascanopsetta lugubris
CCCCTCTCTCTCTCTCTCTCTCTCTCACACACACACACACACACACACTCCAGCATCCAAACCTCTGTCTCTGTCACCACTCTCCCTTCAAGTCTCTCCATTTAACACTGGACAAACTACACACGTATGTGACTCTCTCCTCCGCCGTTCATCCAGCCACGCCGCCAGACCAATAACAACAATAACAACAACAATTATCCCATCATGTAAACATGTACAAATGAATAATAGTCTCCTGTCACGTCTCCTCCACCAACTCTGAGGCGAATGACTCACCTGCCTTGCTGACTCTTGTTTCCCTCCATGCCGTGGGTCCACTCATTAAAACACGCCGGGTTCAGTGTGACTGCGTGGAATCTCTCCCGCACTCGCAGCCGGAGTGTAAATCCTCTCCTCCAGATATCCGTCTCTCTTGTGTTTATTACGGGCTGGCGTGTTGTTGAGTATTTTTTTTCTCTGTTTTTTTATCCTCTGCCCGCTGCCATGTCAACACATGTCCTCCGGCTTACTGTCTCTAATTCTGACTTTTGTTTGGTGTCCTCTCCAGGGGGAAGCTTCTTCTTCTTCTTCTTCTTCCTCCTCCTCGTCCTCCTCTTCCTCCTCTGCCTCCTCCTGCTCTGGTCCCCGGCGCGCTCCGCTGCCTCTCGTCTCCTCTCCACTCGTTTGGCTCTAGCCCGACGCGAGCTTCGGCGGGAGCGCGCGGCGCGGCCCCGCCTGGATGTTCCGGGAGCGCCGATTGGAGCCGGAGAGGAGAGTTACTAGGTAACCAAGGGCACACGCATCACACACACGAGGGGGGGGGGCGGGGGGGGGGCAGGATTTATGGCTCCGGCGCGCTGCCCTTCTCCTCTGCCTCCACTGACAGCTCATCACCACTGGGCCTTTTTAATATTTCAATGATGGACCACACTCCTCTGTTCCTCCGTTGCTCTGTCTGTATGTAATAACATTAAACCCTGAATCATCCTCTGAGGGGCGCCTTCCCTCTCTGGGGCTGAGTCTGAGAAACTCTGAAGTCATCCGGTCTCAACATAAACAGATAGTCTACAGTGATACATTCACAAATATGAGACAGCAGATACATGAAGCAGGGCATATCAATAAAACACATAGGGGCAATGCAAAAGTGCCTTAAAGGTGCAGTGCAGAGTATTCACTGACATCTAATGGTGAAGTTGCATGTTGCAATTTTCTATCTGTTGGAGTTACAGGAGCTGTACTTTGACCAGAAGGGTGGGGGATCGATTCTGCATGCACTTTGGGCTACTGTAAAATAACGCTGCAAAATGGCGGCCTACACTGACAGGACATATATTCCAATTTGCAAATACACTCTTTAAAAAGAAGGGAGGAAAGCATCAATAGAATTTTGTTCTCATTTGTTTACTATAGCAGAAACAAAAATAATTCCACCTAAATCACTGGACCTTTAACAATTAAATGACTGATGCAACTTTAAGAAATGGCTCAATGTATATAATATAATGTTTTCATGTATTGAGTATATTCAAGTTTAAATTGAATAATATGATTTAAAATACAATATATTCATTGTTTTTCAAAGTAAATAATAATCAGCATAATGTACGGGGGAATAACAATAATTGATATGCTACATTTACAATCGTGAAACTTCATGGGACTTGACAAAACTGACCCCAGAGTGTTTTCCAAATTTATTTCCTATGAAATTTTGAATTTAAAATGATTTTTATCATTTAATATCATCAGCTACATTTTCATATTTTGAAAATTTGCAAGCACAAACAACAAGGTCACTCACACATATTCAGTCCGTATCTCTGGCTGAAACCCTTCAGTTTCATTTTTATCTCAAATGAAACATCACAGTTTGACCTCAGAGACTTTAAAAGTCTGTATAATATGTAACAACTCTAATTTAGACATAATAAAACAAGCAGAGGAGTCTGATAATATTATGGACAAAACAGAACGGTACGATATTAGAAATAAAGTCATGTGTTTACTCACTGTACCTCAGATTCTGTGAATACATCTCAAGAGTTGAGAAAACAATCATTCTGACCAGTTTCTATGATGGAGGTGCAGATGTGAGGGTGAGGAGTGAATAGAATGGGACATTATATCCTCCATAGAACTCTGCTCCTGCTGCTGCTCCTGACATGTTTAAATCTTGGCTGGGAAACCGTCTCTTCTCCCTGGCCTTTAAATCCAATCGAGATCAATACTGCACTATCAGTGCTTTGTCTTTCTGTCATTCTCCCACATCCTCGTGTCTGTTTGTTTCCAACTGTTTGCTGACGACATCAGCACTATTTGTTTTGAAATGTCTTTTATAGATAAGTATACACTGTATATGCTGGAGCTGATATCGCATCGGCTGTGAATTTCAACATCCATATGACCCGCAGGGCTCAGAGAAAGTTTTCATCACGATGTGAATAAAATGAAGCGAAGTAAACAAACCAATTTGAAACAGATTTCACACCTAGGGCTCATTTTAGTGTTTGAGTTTATCTAATCCCACATGTTTTTCTTTCAGTGGCAGGAAACCAACCTGATGATAGCCAGAGTCAACATGAGGAGAAGCTACGAACTACCCACTGTGCCGCCCGAAACAAATAACATAAGGTAAGTAACAAAGGTCTCAGTAAAAGTGGGGTCAGTCAGCACACACACCATCCATGTATTGTACTGCTTCCTCTCACACTGCCAGTAAATGAAAGGTGCAAACCACTGAAAACAAATGTCAGTGATACTCTCCAAAGTATTTATACATGTGTTTTCCTCCAGCAGTGAATAGGGGGCATTGCATCGCAGCCATTAGATGTGTTGTATTTTTGCGAGAGTTGCACTCGTGTCTGTGAAGGTCCTCGGTCATCCAGGTCACGGTATCGAACAATTGGATTTGAACTGAAGTCCAGCTTCCTACTGTTTGAGTTGCATCTGTGGCCCATTTTCTTTTTCAAATATACTGTAAATTGGCTGTTGGACAACACGTTTTGTGGCATTCTGTAGGAATTACTGGGGAAAAAAAGAATATAAATCAGAATGGCACTGATACCTCATCATGTAACCTGTAACCTGTCATAAGTAACAATCCCCCAAACATGCCTGGTTATTTCATGATCCCAGTCCATGAATTATAAATGATATTAATAATATATATATGTGTGAGAAATCAAAGGAAAATGAAAAAGGAACTAATCTTGACATGTCACCCCCAGATCTGGATTTGCAGCAACATTTAAAGGTTGATCGTGTAAATTGTTTCTAAAACGTATTTGATCTCATTACCTAAAGGTTTTCCAAATGTAGTGTCTTGCACCACCGTAATACTGACTGCTTCCTCAAAATACCTGCTCGCGCTCGTCTTAACAAGTCACAAAGGAGAACACTGATAAAGCAGACATGAAAGTGAGAACTTAGTAAGTCATGGATGATGTAGATGTACAGAAAAACAACAAATATAAAAATTCATCATTGGTTCTACAAAATAATGAAGATTCTGAGAGTAACCCAAAGTGGTTTTACTCTGAGATCTCCCTGATGTCGAGGCGCACGGCAGCAGCTGCATGTGTAATGTTGAGGTCTGTAGGTGCAGGTGAGAACAGCCGAGTCATTTATACTCACAAGGACAAAAAGTCAGCAGAGTCGAAAACAGATAAATGGCGCGCCTGCGGCCGGCGCATTAGTTAGTCCAGAATCCTGTTGGAGAACAATATTTATGTACGTGTGGAGGCAGCGTGTGCATCACAATGCCACAATGCCGCCGTGTCAGCTCTCTCCTCTCATCTCGCAATCTGACAAAGCCTGAAATAATACCTCACCACATCAGCTCCCACAAAACACTGTCAAAACTTTCTAAATTAATTTGCCCTGGAGGAAAAGAGAGAACGAGGATCCGCCAGCGCAGAAATGAACACAAACTCATAATTATAAATTGCACAAAGAATGAATTGCTAAAAAAAAAATAGCCTGTTTGATAACGATCGATCAATCAACATAGCCGCTGCCTTGAGGGGAGAACCTTTCAAACAGGTGAGACCGACTGCACATGCAAATTGTTTTGCAGGGCACGATATGAGGCACAGCTGAGGATGAGTCTGTCTGTGGGTTGCCTGATGGTGACATTGCTCTTAGTCTTAAGTGCTTCTGATCCCATTATCATTTATAAATAACATGCGAAACAAGACTGTTTGTTCAGTTTGCCAAAAAAAAAAAGAAATTTTAGGTTTGAATTTGTTTGAATTTCTCTATCGAAGACAGATGTCGTAAAATAAACAACGGAATCTTGAATGCCAACGCCGTTTGCTCGACTCGGCACCGAAATGTTAAAACTACATCAGAATAGCATGTGAGAAGTAAGAGACGAGAACACACAGCCGCACAGAACAGAGGGAAAGTGGAGCAAAAACAAAACAGCGCAGCTCCGATCTGTCAGTTGCTGACGAGTCAGGATTACAGAGCAATGTCAGACATGGCGGATGAGCACAGCAGTGGAGACGGGTCAGCAGGGCCAGAGCGTCGGCAGAAGAGTGGAGCCCACAACTGACACGGTGACGTCACCACGACTCTTTATCGATACAGACTCATCTCCGCTGCGCGCGAAAGGAATGGAAAGAATTCGGAGCGGTGAGAAGTTCTCATTGTTGTGACGAAGTGGCCATTGATTCCCTGAGGACTGCAGCTTGGCGATGTGACATTTTGGACGCTGTGTCCTCGCTCCGTCATACAATAGACACAAAGGACAAAATAAACAGAACCTGTGTGGGGGGGGAGGGGGGGCGTGGTGGAGGGTTCGAGTCCAAGAATGCTGCAGTTTACACGGAGGGGCCAATTACATGGATGTTCCATTCAGTCAAGTGAAAAGTTAAAGGGCCAGTGCGTAGGACTGAGCCTTGAGGTTAGATATTGCAATCAAACCGATTCGACCCACAATCTCTCCTTGTCATGGAAACATGAAAGGTCTGCTCCGTAAGCTGTGCTTTGTTCTGTACGGCAGATCGACAGCGGTGCAACATGGTGGATTCCATTAGAAGAGACCTGCGTCATTATGTAGATTAAAGGGTCACTCTGAAGCATTCAAAATTTCTGATGATTGCACACAAATTGAAAATGATAAGTCAAATTTCTAATGCAAGATTCAGAAGTATTTCGTCTTACCTGTGCAACTCTGAATCAATGCTCCACATCACTGAATACATTTTGCTTGTTCAAGCATTATGATCTTTACAAAAGGTGAGAAAATGAAAAAAAAGGCTTTCTGTTTAAACTTGCCTTTTACTTAATAATTCATACACCTACAACACTTTCACTGTATCCCTATTTTATTCTTTGACATATTTACTTATTTTATTATTTATTATTTGTTCGTTTTCTTTGATTTTGGCTTGGAAATTGCTTTCTGAATTTTAATTTTAATTTGTTTATAATTTGAATCTCCCCATACATGCATAACCTGCCTCCCTTGGCCTGGACCATATTCATCGTGAGCATTGTTTGACTTCACAGGCCTCTCCGATTACAGTTGGCGCCAGAGCTCGCTAACCCCACCCCAGAGCTGTCACTTTATATTTGAAATGCAAATCATTTAAATCTATTTTTGAACCTTAAACACCTGTGTACATTTCAAATATACAGTCTAGTGCGGAGGTGTCATTTCAATTCAGGGGCCACATACAGCCTACATCGAGCCCAAAGTGGGCTGGCCCATTAGAATCAAACCACAATGACCAATAAACAATGACAACACATAGATTTAGCTAAAGTAAACTTTCCCTTTACACAAAACTCCAACAGTTTGCTTGCTTGACAGTGTTGTGTGAGAACCCCGGTGGCCAAAGTTCAAAATAGCAGCTACTTTTATTGAAAAATTGCAGATAATGGCTCCTCTGTCATCTTGCTGGCCAGATTGGACCCTCGGGCCGGTCGGTTCTGGCCCGCAGGCCATACGTTTGACGCCCTGTTGTCTAGTGTCACATCAGACCATGTGAAGTAACGGTCATGTGATCCAGTTCCAGGATGATGTAAGGTTGGTGTGTTGTGAAAAATGGAGGCAGCAAAGGAGCAGACAAACACGGCGTGTTAGCTTCTCCGAGCGGGGCGTGGGAGTATTATGAGTTCAACATGGTGGATGATAGAGTCGGGAATAAAGAGAAGAACGTTTTTAGATCTTGTATCAAGCAGATGTTGTGCACTTGTGACAGCGACAATGGGAATAACTTTTCTCTGTGATATTTGAACATCTTTAGAGAGATCATGTGAAATTCTTCTAACTTCATCTTTGAAAAAAAGCTGACCTTTATCTTTGGAACATTATGATAAGCAGTAATCACCCATTTCTGATGGAGATGTTGTGTCAACGAAAATTTCCCCCGTGGGGATGAATAAAGGTGCATCTTATCTTATCGTATCTTAAGCACTATAAAGCTCAGTGGAGTGAATCTGCCACTCTCTCTTTCTCTGTGTCAGACATTCAACTGCTTTAGACTCATTCAGCACCTCTGATGCTCAAATGACAGGAAACCTGTGGACATGAGAATCTGATACGAATGATCCACCATGGCACAAAAACATCCAGCCACATCTGAGGTTTCCCGTCACTGGCCGCCTCGGTAATATTGGTTCTCGTCACTGTGCATTTATCTGCAGCCCCAGTTAATCATATCATTTCTTTCACCGCTGGAACACGAATTCAACGAGGGGATCGATGGTGTTATTACATCTCATTCTGCCGCGTCGTGGAAGTGAACATTTTGAATGAAAGCAAGTACATGAACACCAGAGCGGGAGTCAGGGGCTCGGGCCGTAATGAAGCCAGGTAGAGCTGATGTTGCCGTGCGGCCCCAGGAGGAGAAACAACACTACAAAGGTTGTGGAGCACAAAAACATGTCACGATGACAACAATCCTGAAAGAACAAAAATCACAGATCAAAAGACAGTGGCCTGATTATGTCCCCGGTTCCTTTTATTACAGATGATCGTTAGGGGGACAGTGGGCTTTACACCATCATGGGTTTTTAACAGAGAGCGAGAGCGAGAGAGAGAGAGAGAGAGGGAGAGAGAGAGAGAGAGAGAGAGAGAAAATCAGAGAGTCACCTCATGTGACTCTGAACTAAACACAGCAGAGGAAACTTCACATTTCACAGGCTGCGGTCAAAGTCTCTGTCGCTGTTTGCTACAAGCATGTTTAATAGTAAGGTCGGGCCTGTTCCTCTGACATTTATTACACCCTGATGAATTATCATGGAAAGCAAAGTGATTACAAAGCCTTCTCTTGCAGTGCACCACTTCCCACTGTACATCCTTTTTTTTTTTTTTATCCAAGGGAATTTATTGGTTTGGAAACAGGCTTTTTTTTACCCCCATTTTGATTCAGCACAGGCCACGATGATCTACACGAGCCCTTCTGTTTGCTTCTTTAATCACTGGTAGTGCACACTTGTCTCTTCTTGTACTTACAGGCCTGTAAAGACTTTGTTTAACCCGTGAATCAAGTGCTTTATTTGTATCAAGCAAGGTCGGGTTCCTTTTGATTGGATCTGCATGAAACTGTATGTAAAGCTTATGAATAACAGTCACCCTAAATACCATGAACTCATGCATGAATCATTCACTAAGAAATCAAATTTTTTTAAATCTCTCATCTTCCAAAGTTAAAGGTGCATTTCTCGGTCAAATTTGGTGACTTCTATCAGTAGAAATAGAATTTTAAAACAATTATATACAGACAGATTTACAAATGTAAGACTTGTTTTTGACATTGCCCTTAAATGAGCCCTTTAAAGTATGTTCACCTCAGGGGTGGGTCCTCCCTATGGGGGCCGCCATGTTTTTATGATAGCACATATTGGACGTACTAAGCATCAATTAAGCTTGAATGACAACCCAGGACCACCATAGGTTCTCCTGCATTCTCGGATGGAAAGGGTGAGGGGATGGATACAGCATGCAACGTCACCTGTAGATGTCACCACATTTTACACTCTGCACCTTTAAAGGTACAGTGCGTAAGATTTGGTGACATCTACAGGTGAAGTTGAATGTTGTATCCATCCCCTATGGTAATGGTAGCCCTCAGTTGTCAGTAAAGCTAAGAAGATGTGAAGTATGTCCACCCTCTTGAAAAAAACATGGCGGCCCCCATAGGGAGGACCCACCCCTGATGTAAATCTATCGTAATTAAAGGGTTAATTTTGTAAATAGCAAGTCACACACTGAGGAGATGCTAAACATCAATCTGTGTGTTGTTTGTCATTTGAAAGTAATAATCATTTAGTTTCCATCATTCAGAACTTTACTCTTCATTTGGTGCAGATCATCTTCTCCAAGCTTCACACAATCTGCCACCTCAACACTAGAGGCCACTAAGCTCTACGCACTTGTCCTTTATGACAAGAAACCACTCTGTTTGGTTCTGTAATCACACTCAGTGTACATTTGTGTATTGTTTTAATTACCAGGCCTATAAAGTTTCAGTTTAATGTCTGAATCGAGCAGTAGAGATTTTATTGTTGCAGTCTTGGGCCGGTGCCCGTGTCTTGTGACGCCTGTGGCTTTCACCAAGCCCATTTCTTTGAAACATCCATCTGCCGCGCGGGTGTTTGAGTGTGTGTGAGTGTGTGTGTTAGATTGAGCACCCTTCCTCGAATTCTCACCCCTGCCACAAACCCTATGTTCCCCCCCACTACATTCCTCTACATTTAACTACATTTAACTCAGGAAACCACATGCACTATCTCAAACAATTTTCGACTGTTTTTCAGCTTTGTTTGCTGTTGGGGAACGAGACGAAACCGAGACGGTGACGAGGACACCGGCATCCCAAGTCTCAAGCCACGAACGATCTGGCGATGGGTCCTGAACCTGCGAGCGAGCTGTGACGAACCTGGAAATTGAACAATTGTTACTGAACACTCGACGTAACATCTATTGCATGTCTGTCCGTCCTGGGAGTGGATCCCTCACTTGTGACTCTCCCTAAGGTTTCTACCTTTTCTTTTTTTTTCCTGTTAAAATGTTTTTTCCCGGTAGTTTTTCCTGACCCTTGCTGAGGCTTTAAGGACAGGACAGAGGATGTTACCCACCCTGTGAAGCCCTGTGAGACAAACTGTCATTTGTAAATGCGGGCTATATAAATAAACTTTGATTGATTGATTGATTGATTGTGTGTGTGTGTGTGTGTGTGTGTGTGTGCATGCACGCAATTGTGTCTTCACTCCACATTTGTGACAATTAGTTGAGAAGTTAATACCGACATGCTCATCTTGATGAGACTTGATGTAAATGTAAATGTATAAATGTCTATGCATAGTGATTCAGAAATAGCTTTTAAACAAAAAACACCATAATACATGGTTTCCTGTGGTCTCACTTCTATGACACTCTTTTTTTTTTTACCCCAGAAGCTTGTAACTTACTTTGTCTTGTAATGAGATCATTAAAATCAATATATGCGGTGAAATGCAGGACAGCATAGATATACTTCTACGTGTCCTGCAGTGGTGAGACCAGGTGCTCTCAGCGCACAAGGACGAATGTGATCACAGCACTAAAGTCGTATATTTAGGATCTAAAACCAACACGTTTTCACTTGATATACACACGTGTAAAAGCTAACGGAACTGTTTATAACCTCATGCTGGGACTTCTTCACAGCATGTAATGTTGATTTCCTGTCACTCTTATCCTGCGGTTTATGTTTCAAAGCCTCCGCCCCCAAAATTTCCACAGCCACAGTCACAAGACTGGAATCCATTAACACATGTGATGTGTCTGATCACAGTCACGCAACAACAAGGCAAGATGTAGAGGAGCTTTTCAGAGCCAGAGGCACAGAGAGATAACTTTTTAAAGGTATAGTGTGTAGGATCTGGTAAAGGTAAAAAGAAAAGTAAAAAGAAAAAAGCTTTATTGTCATTATACAGTGAAATGAGCAATGAAATTGCAAGGTCAGTCCTGAGCCACATTGGACCAACTTAACCTAAAGTGCCTGACATGCATGTTTTTTGATAGTGGGAAAAAACCCACGTGAGCAACATACAAATTCACAGAAAGGTCGTAGCCCCACTGGGTATTGAACCCATGACCTTCTTGCTGTGAGGCTACAACCACTAAGTCGCTATGCTGCTTTAGTGAAAATGAATGGTGGAGTTGCTCGAGTAAATCCTAAAATGGGGAGCTAGGTTATCATATAAACACGTCCTGTATCTCTGAGGAACAACAACAGCTCCCTGGTTTGTCAACAAAAACACATAATAACCCCCCACAATTCCCTTATAGCCTTCAGTCAGCAGTTTGACCTTTCTGAGCTACTATAATAACATCATAATGCAAAATGGTGGCCTGCATACAGAAGACCTGCTTCTGATTTAAATTTAAACGGCTCAAAAAAATATCTCATACAATCAGGCCACTACATACAAAAAATCAATATAATTGTTTTCATTCTACCTCTACCACTTTCACCAAAAGCTTACACACTGGGCCTTTAAACCCCCTCTCCCTGTTGGTAAATGGCTCTGGACTCACAGTCATATCTTTATGTATAGTCCTGCATGTGTAAGTCCCCATGGACTCAAATGTATCCCGGTATATTGATCACGTAGTGAACATAGAATTCTTCATTACAAAGGGAACGAGGATAATCAGACATGTTGGATGGAGTCAGGTGGTTCATCAAAATGAGGCCTGACACCAGCTATTAATATTTATGATGTGATTTCTGATGTTTGCCAAAACACGTATTTACCAGATGTCCACTACACACACACATACACAAACACACATACACACACACACAGAGTAGACTCGTCGTCACTTTGCTTCTGCCATAATATCCCGTGATAAAGAGCTCATGCTAATTACATGCACAAAGCTCAGCGTATATCAGGACACCTCAAAACATGACTTAACAGATCATAACAATCAGGATGAGACAAAATGACTCTGTTGTTGCCGGAGGTTAAAATGCACAACTCCCAGGCATGAGATCCGTCCGGGGAGGAATGTGATGAATTGTGACAGTTTGAACAGACATGATGTTTTTAAAGCTGAACCTATTACAGATTAATCAGGATCTCCTGTTCTCCTCTGTTCTTCACGCTCGGATGAACTGAGTGCTTCTGTCAGCTCTCTCCGTGGCAGATGTCCGGTGCTGAACGCTGCGCAGCGCTCCTCCATGATCGCCCTAAAATACTTCCTGCCTCATTTTTGGGAGTCATTTGAAGCTGGTTTATTCCTCTTATTGTGGCTTCGCGCCCGAAGGCTGCGCCGTAATCTCTGCCAGAGCTCGGCCAACTTACTCAGCACCTTTCATGGCCTTCAACCTCTGGTTTGCAGACCGATTATTAAAAATAGAAAGTGGAAGTGAGGGCAAGTGTAACCATGGCAGATGTGAACCTGCAGATATGAAGCCGCATCATATTTTGACTTGGCTGTGGAAATGTGCCAGCTGGATACAGACATACATACAGAGCTGTTTATTGTATGTATGAGAGATATAGTGTTCAAAAGTATGATTTTCACATTCGCACAGCTTTTTCATCTAAGGCTGAAAAATGGGATTGAATGGTTTTTTTCTACACACACACCCACCCAGACACACACACACACTCACACACGCTAATCGAACACCCTCTCCAAAATATTCTGCATCAGCTGGGGCGACTGCATCATTTCAAATACGGTGGAGCAGCAGGCGGCCATGTGCTGACAAACATGACAAATGAGCTTGAAGATATGAGGTTAAAAGAGGAGAAAACAACAGATTTTTTTTCTCTTGTCTTCTGACGTAAAAGGATTGGAACAGAGGTGTCAAACATACGGTCTGCCAGAGGGTCTTCCCTGACCAATGGGATGATTTTTGCAAAGTGTGAAAATGACAGAGAACATAGAGAGATGTTGGTTGATGAACCAGCACTGACTATGCCGGGACACTAGGTGGAGCCCGTGCCACTCAGAATTGGTGAGTTGGAACGAAGAAGAGAGTAATGTGTGTAGGTGTGTGGTTGTGTGTGATAAACTGAGACATAAAGCTGATGAAATTGCTCTTATTTCTCAGAGGTTTCAAGCCATTGATTGTACATTTGTTGAATACATGGTGTCGGGAAAGACGACTTTGTTTTCCAGAGATTCTGGACTGAATTGGGGTTCAAATAGTTCTCAGCCTCATTCAGAAAATGTCACGTGAGAAGGGCAAAAAGTGCACAGCTACAATGGGAGTTATGCCCCTTGTTTTCAGGTCTGGCTGAGAACTTTTTGAACTTCTGTACAGTTGACCAGTTTGGAGATGTCGTTCATAGGTTATCATGGCATGATTTTACAGGACTCGCTCACTTGAGATTGAATTGGGGTGTGAAGTAAACTGAGTCTGACATCCCAGAGTTAGAGGATTTATATTTTTGAGGCATCAGACCTCTGATGGTGTTGAAACACTTTCACACAGCACATGTCCGCCGTCTGCTCCTGTTCATTCCCCTATAACACGCTCTTTCATCATCCCTATTCGTAAACATCCATTTATAGTTAGGTTTAAAAAAACAAAAGAACAACTTTGGTTCCAGGGCACATTCACCGTATTGTGAAACACTCTCTCCTGGTAGTGATTAGGTCTCAGGTAGAGGTTGATTACACCGGCACACATCAGGTCTGCTCCCAGGTCGCCGGCCAAATCAGATCCCAGCAGGACAGAAATAAGTCAGGGAAATCAAGGTGTTGCAGCGTTCGCGCCGAACTCCCGTGGTTTAACACAGACGGTTCTCGCTTGTGTAATATTTACCACCGTACTATATTGAATGCAATGTTTGCAGAGGTAACATCATCTTATGATGATGATGTTGATGGCTCGTTGATGTTGTGATGTTAGTGTTTCGGTTACAACCTTCGTTTAATTCATTTCATAAAAACATAAAAGCAGTTTGATGGGCAGCTCATAGGAAAGCAAACGTTGCAGGTTTTCTTCAGTCTGTGAAATGGCAGGTGTCTATGAACAGCACACGGCATTACTGCCACCTACTGTTAAGGAGTGTGAATAGCCCTGGCATTCCAATGCGCAGGTCAAAGGCCAGCGAGCCACTGAGAATGGATGAGAATGAAGATGAGAGTCTTTTGCCTCTAAATAGCATGTCAACGCCTCTGTCCCACTGGATGCAGTTTACATCACTTGTCCGGTTCTTCTGTCTAGACCAGTTGTTCTCTATTGGTCTGGGCTCGGGACCCACCATCGCTTCTTAATGACAAGCCGTGACCCAAATGTTCATCTTTTCAAATGAATTAAATGAAAAGATGCATTCGAAAAGCCTGCGACCCACTGAAAATGGGTCCTCGACCCAAAAATAGGTCGCGACCAACCAGATCAATCAGTGGTTCAATGTTGTAGCGTCTGCTAAGTGAATTGTAGAAATGCAGAATTGGAGCTTCTTAGTCATCCAGGCCAGGATTACTTTGTACACAGGTTACTTCAGTTGATCAAGTACAAGCTTTAACAAGCTTCACCAGTTCTTACCAACGAGTGGGACACAGGTAAATAACCCCATGGCTGTTCGCCTGTGTAAAACAAACACAGTCGTTATGTGGACACTGTCGTCCTCAGACGAGTCCCCTCTCCTTTAGGTGCAAATACACTGATTCTGTCTTTGTTATCGTTTATTAAGACACATGTCTCCGTGCAATAATCTGTGAGTGGCATTATAACATTAAAGGGTTAGTCACAGTGTGTGTGCCCAGGGTGGGAGTGGGAATGTTCAGGATATTTCTGTGCCAAGAGCTCGGGGGCTCTACCGGTCTCTCTCCCTTAACAAGTCTAAATCCAACATGAAAAATCTATTGTGTGCAGATGATTTCACTGTCTCCACCAGCCATTATAATATCTTTTATGTGTAATTACTGGAAACAAAGTAGTGCAGCTTCCAGAGACTGTGCAAATTGGAAATGTTAAATTTGTAAAAATGTTCACTGTGTGATTGCATTGAAGTAAAAAAAAAAGCCAGTTGAGAAAGCTCCAATCATACTGTTTGCTATCAGTGTGTTTATGCTAAATTGATACTCGACTCAACTGTGCAATAGGCAAAAAAAAAATGCGAGACAAGAGCTTGGCTCTCATGCTCAGATTTCCATATTTATTGCTTGAGATCCTGCAGGGAGTTCGAATGAATGCCAATGGTTGAGCTGACTCACGGAGACAAATATGCATCCAGAGCCTGCACATGACAACATAGACGCCATACTGCTCGACGCCTGATTGATTAAAATCCACCTCTTCCAGCTGAATGCAAAAGTATAAGTAGCCGCCGGTGTCAGCAGGGGCTCGTGGTGCTGTGATATCTCACTGGCTGCTGTGTTGTTCTCTCAGTCTTTCAACAATGATGATAATAATGATAATCACAATCTGGAGCTAATCATAGAAACAAAGTTATTGCTTTGCACAATGCAGCAAATCACCAAATCTTTTTTTTGGTTGTTTTTTCGTGGAGCAGCAACACTGATTTGAACGGTCTTATTTCTTCTGATTGTATGTGTGAGACTGTGATAAGAACCGCGAGGGAGTTAGGAAAACATCTAAAAGGTGCCATAAAATAATTACCAGCCAGAAATAGAGTTGTAACAACAAAGAGAACATGTTTTTATTTATTTCCCTGTAAAACTTTGGACTCCAAAGGAAAGACGTCGTGTACGTTGGTTGATCTGATCCCAGCTAATTGGCGTTATGAACTGTAAATACTGACAGAAGACAGAACAATGCCCTCACATGGTCTGTTTTCATGTAGCAGTTTGCAATCACCCAGCAGCACAGATATTCATGCAGCGGATCTAAGTGAAGCACGTTGTAGCTGTGAGCGCGTGAGACAATGTGGGGTTCAGTAACTCAGCATGTGTGGGGGTGGGCAATCAAACCCCCGACCCTCTGGTCAGAGCACAGTTCCTCGAACCCCTCAGCCACAGTTGCCCCAGATATGAAAAAAAGCATCCTTGACGAAACCTAATATAAATCTGCTGTGTCAGATTGTGTTCTCTCGATGCAATAGATTTACATATGTATGATAATTATATAATTTCCAGTCAGGCCTCTGCACTGTTCAAATGAACATGAATACTATGGATTGTCAAACCCAGTTGAAAATACCAAGTTAACAACTCTCCTGTTGTCAAAGGTTAGTCTGCCCTTCTCGAGTCTGTTGTCACGAAGATGCCATTAACTCTGACCAGGCAGAGGAAAACACCAACAGCATGAAGCTCAGCGTTTGTCCAGTTACCATGGTAACCCGCCTCTCTGGCTCTTCTCCTTGAATCTGGAAAAGCTGCATCAACTTGATATCCTGGCATGATGAAATCATTTTGAACATTTCAGAGGTGGAAAAAAAAAGTAGTGGCATGTCAAACATTCACGGCTATTTAAATGCTAAACTCATCCCCATCACACCTGAAAGTGCTCGGCCTTCAGCGCAGATGACAAAGGAGGGGTGTTGTGCTTCCATCGTGCTGGAGCCCATAGAAAGATGTGTCAGTTGCAGAATCAATAGAGAGCATGCAGTTTTCACATTGTCACACTGCGGAAGAAACCCCCCCTCAAACTTGGATGTTTTGACCAGTTTTGATGGGATATATGTTTGGTTTGACTTTGAACCGTACTCTGAATTGTTACATCACACAAGGAAATGGGTTGAGGGCTCATGATTGACAGCTGCAGCTGACTCACAGTCGGTCCAGTGAATGATTCAGTTGGATCTTGCCAACTCATCTCCATCCCCTGATCTCTGATGTGCAGACCACAGAGGAGGAAAAGGAGGATGTGAGGAAGAGGAGATCCATGTCCATGTCCAGTCTTTGGCTAGCATGTGGCGCTTTGTGTTATCGACAGTGGGTCGACACACGAGAGACATGTGTGTATATTGCCCATGAAAGTATATTTAAAGGTGCAGTGCGTACGATTGTGTTCATTTTTGTCACTTCTAAAAAGATCACAAAACAATTACATAATGATATCTTCATGAATTTGTAATCACCTAATTGTATTATTCTTTTTCCATTAACCTTCAATGAGCCCATTTATGTGTTTCTACATGAGGAGCGGGTCCCATGTTTGTACAGTCGCCCAGATCAGACCTGCTGAACATCTACCATAGGTTCTCCTGCATGCTCAGAAGGGTGAGGGTGAGGTGATGGATACAACAGGCAACTCCACCACTAAATATCCCCAGATCTTGCACACTGCACCTTTAAGGAGCATATCTGTGCATTTCACATGTCTGACTTTAGCGGAAAAAAGACAAAAACAGTGACAGGGAGGTAAACAGTGTCACATGCAGGAAATCAAACAGCCGCAGGCAAAGCAAACTCACCCGCTGAACTTTGGCAGCGCCGCCACGCTCTGATCCTCGCAGCAAACTTAAGAGGATTCATCAAGTCGGCGCTTCGTCTGGAGACACACGCGACACACACACTCTCGCAGAGCGCGCAGAGAAAAGCTGACTTCCATCTTGACGCAAATGTACGCGTTGCCATTGTGAACCAGGAGTCAATTATAGCGCCATGCTTGTTTCGAACGGGCCGAAGCTGGAGCCACCTCAAGACATTAGTATGCCAACGTGTTTAAAGGCCAATTTCACCCTGCATGCCTCTGGAACAAACCCCCCTCCTGGAATTAGCATTTCAACAGAATATCACTTTACACTGCCTATTTATGAAAGTGTGTCCCACTGCTGCTCCCATTTCACATTTCCCAGCCTAGATGCATCATCACTTTTGTGTAAAATTGTCTTCATTGAGATGTAATAAGCAGAAAAAGAGGCCAGAGAAAGAGAACTTCTTTTTTTTTCACTTCCCAGAAATGTATTGCTGAGAGTTGGTGTTTCAGTTCCTCGAGGGGATCTCTCAGTGTGTGTTTTCTTTATGTGCCTTGTTTAAACACACACACCATAACCTGAATAAGTGACGCTCGGCGCCATCCAGACTTAAATGCAGCTCTCATTGAGCGACGTGAGGGATCATTGTATAGCGTAATCATATGTTTCACTGACATGGAGCATTCCTGATGCATTCGACGCTCTCCTCTCATAAAAAGGACAAATTAGAGCATCATATCCTCCGCGCGGTCCCTCCATCTCCCCCCGCCTACTTTATCACAGCCGTGGTAACGACAACCGGGGACCGCTGGCACCCCTCCCCTCCTCCGGGGGAGCTAATTAGCATGCAGCGCTCCTCCTGTCAGTGCTGCCACCAGATGCATAAGCAAGGTGTCACAGGTGGAGAGGAGGAGAAAGCAAAAGAAAAAACGCCTTTTTCTTTATGAGTCCGTCACATTAACTACACTCTGTTTATTTCAGTCAGTTAAACGCCACTCTCTGAGACGACACTTACTGTCTTTGGTGCAGTTAGATGCAATTAGCAGCAATAAACAAGTACGCCTTGTGTGCGTAGACGGAGGCTAATAGTGAATAATCCTTCAGTGATACAATAATTGAATATTAGACAGAGCGGCATCACAGCCACACTTTGAAATCCTAATGTGATTATAAAGGAGAATAATGTTAATATTTCAATGGCTGCTTTTTTTTAAGACTGTTCCAAATCTCTGCAGCCGGAATGTCAAGTCGTTCTATTTACAGAAGCACAACAACAAAGACAATTTCTCACTTTTGAGAGAATGTTTCTTGCCTGCGGCGTAAACGAGGCTCTGGGTAAGCAGGCAATAACTTTAGTCAACAATACACTAAATATTATGAGCTGTAGATGTGCAGTATGCAGTTTAACGGCATCCCACAAAAGCAGCACTTAAAAAGCCTTTGTACTGACAACAGCGCAATGCAGCAGGTACAAGTGGAAGTTAAGAGGCATGAAGGCCCTCTGTTGTTTTCCTGAATTAGCAGCAGCGGAGTTCCTTCCTTAATTCAGAGAATAACAACAATACGGAGGAAAAACATCTTCAACTCCACACGAATGCTGTATTAAAGCGACTGTCACCATGAAATCAGCGACCTAGCTCTATTGCACCATACACTCAGCAGGAGAGGAGCGGGGCGAGAGCACTCTAATACAAGGTTGGTGGAAAAAGTACATATCAAAAGGAAGAGCATGTCAATTATTCATCAAAGTGAGGAGGAAGCACAAGGGCAGATGGGAAAACAAAGGTAAGGGTCTGCAGCAGCATTGGAATAAGAGGGAATATGTAAAATATAATTGAAAGTTCAAGCTCCCTCTTTAGCTGGGTGAAAGCATCAATGCTTTGTTTGTTTAAGTCTGCAGCCAAAAGCATTAGTGCTTCACTTTGGGTGTGTGTGTGTGTGTGTGTGTGTTGATGTAGATGTTCTTTGTGACCCGTGAGCTGCAGGGTAGAGTGCCAGCAGCAGCAGCAGCAGCAGCAGCAGCAGCGGTGGCATGGCTTATTTGTGGTGAAAGGTCAGCACGTTTGCAACGTCTCTGGTATTTACCTCAATTTGCAAACATGTGAGCGTGTGAGCAGCAAACAGTCGAACCTGATTGCATTTACTGCAGCGTATTATAAACACACACGCACACAGGCAGGCAGTGTTTGCATCTGGAAGGAATTACACAAACACAAGATTCAGGTCTATGTCACCAAGAGCGTGCACGACAACATCAGCGTGACGAGGAGTTCCGCAAAGGTTCAGCGCGTAAGATTCACGTGAAAAGTGATTTTTTTTTTTATAGGCAGGAATTGAAGATGAGATCATTTGTTGACGCTTTGATGAGAGTCTCATCACCTGAATGTATGAATTGTTGCTGGAAAGATGTAACTGACGTTGTGAATGGGCCCTGCAGACAGTGCTGTTTCCCTATGAAAGCTGCTTACTGATGCATGCACAAAGTCAAACGTAGGTGTTTGTTCCTCCTCATTGTGCAGCCCATAGCAAATATAGTGTATCTTAGCATTTTTGAGCCCTGCGGCTGTAACGTGCATTCATTTTAATGTGTAGTGATGTGTCTTAAATAGACAATGGTGCATGTTTAACTTTGAAAACCCTATTTCTTCCGAGGAGAGTGATGAACCTCATGAATATCCATTTAGTGAATTACAGGCATCTCTTTGTTGGAAATATTATAGAATTCTATGTTATAGCAGCAGAACTTGCAGTATCTATGTTTGGCCACTATGTATTTTTTGCGACAAAGCTCACCACCGTCACTTTTTTCTAATACAGGGGTTAACAAACCTTTCAGCCCGTGACCTCCAAAAATAACGACCACCGCTATGAGAGAAAGTGTGCACAGGACACTCACACTAATATCCAAACATGGAAATAACAACAACATGAACAGAACAGCCTGACAACCGTGATATGATTTTTCATAGAACAGTTTTAAATTGAAAAGCAGCATTTATCAGTCAACGGAATCTCCATGTAACTCACGAGTGACCATTGTTACGTGCAAACTTCACATTGACCCATGACTTTCATTTCCATGGTAAAAGAAGAATATCTCAGTCAAACCATGAACGGTTGCACTGAGTAAACAAGTGAACATGCAAATGTACATTTTGGGAATAACTGTGTCTCTAACCGTTAGAGAAACATAATATTTGAAGTTTATTAGTATATGTACACCCTGATAAAGCCTTGGCCACCCACTGGCCACCCCCTAGTTCCGCCACTGTGCATCAAGCGGATTCTGTAAAACTTCTGGCGATCCATCCTGGCCCCCATTTAGGGAACGTCTGTTCGAATAAATCCATTTCGTCATTATTACACCTGAAACTATGTTGCGTTACTACAGGAGCCTAAAATGGACAAACAAAGCACCCCTTTGAGTTTTTACGGTAACTGAAGGCCACCATATAGGTCGCCCTACATGCTTGGAAGGAATCCTCCTGGATGTCATTGAATCCTACACTCTGTCGCTTTGAGAATTTTCATTTAAATGTGCATGAGGAGAAATAAATGACCGAATCATTGAACCGTGAACTTGGTTGGCGTCGCCTTTGCAGGTCCATTTATCACCCTCAATACTGTGATATTAGGAACCCCAGAGAGACCGGGACATAAGCAGCAGACGTCCTCCTCCTCCTCTCCTCTCCCCGCCTCCGCTGAGAACAGAAGCCCGACTCTCCCACCTGCAAAGACTCCATCTGCTCCCCATGCACGGCTGAAACAACGGGAGCGCTCCCTATCCCAACACTCGGCCGAACCAACCTTGACCGTAATGCCCTGTGACAGTCGCTATTTGACACAGGCGTATCCGCTTGATGCTTTGCAGTTATTTCCTACGATTGTCTCCGGTATAAATGCACTCAGCGGTGCTCGAAGATATTTTTCTGTCTTTCCAAATGATATTCCGGCCTGTGTTTTCGTATCGTGTCTCAACTTCTCAAGCCGGTGGTCTGCAGTGCACCGGCGCGGTGGCCGGCGAGCAAAGGGGGGCTGGTGTACGTTTTGGTGGGGTATCAGTCATTCACGTGTCTGCCCTAAAGACTAGAGACCCTCCGTCCCTCCCTCCCCCACAACCCCACAATAAAGCAAATGTGTTGTAAAAAAGGCAGAGATGCGGACCCCAACAACCTCTCCAGGGGGAGATTTATGGAACCTGCACACAAAGTGAATCTTCTGGAGGTGATGGAGGAATGAGGGCACTTTAAATCCCATTACTATGTGATCAAAAGTCGTTGCTCACTCCAGATGATCCGGCCAAGGCTCAGCAGGATCCTATAAAGACCAACCTGAAATCCTGAGAGGTGCAGTATTGGCGGGTGACAATGGCGAGAGCGTGAGGGGCCACACATCCCTCTTCATTAAGTGATAAATAATGTAAGAGAATCATATGAATAATTTTCTCCCTAATGGATATTGCATGCTGAGAAAGGATTTCCAGTTCCAGTTTTTAAAAATTTAGCATGTGAAATGATGCGTCGCTATGTGACAAAGTGATTTTTCGGGGCATGAGGAGAAGGAGCGCAAATGCATCAGAAAGCTTCATGAAAAAAGTGAGAGAGGGAGAGAGAGAGAGAGAGAGAGAGAGAGAGAGAGAGAGAGAGAGAGAGAGAGGGAGAGAAAATGAGAGAGAGAGCGAGAGGGAAAGAGAGAGAGAGGGAGAGAGAGAGAGAGAGAGAGAGAGAGAGAGAGAGATGGAGGTAAAGGCTGCATGGGACATTTTCTCTCATTGCGTTTAATGGCATCAGATGACCTCACCTGTCAAGCCTCTCATCACATGTTCCCGTCCATACCAATGCATTTGACCTGAAGTCTGACATTAGAGGGGTAACACATTTCTGTGCTGTTCTATTTTTAAAGGTGCAGTGTGTAAGATGACGGTCAATTCGGTCAAAAAACGTTTCGTGGGACTAGGATTACAAAACAACGAGACACTGATATTTTTCACAAATGTATAATCACCTCAAGGTATGACTCGCCTTTCACATTACACTTAAATGAGCCCTTTCATTTGTATTCATATTAGTAGTGGGTCCTCCCTATGGGGGCCGCCATGTTTTTACAATAGCCCAGCGTGACTGTAATTTAGATCTTTTGAGCTTTAATGACAACCGACTACCATACGTTCTTCTGCATGCTCAGATGGGAAGGGTGAGGTGATGGTGACACGATGTAAATTCACCACTAGATGTTACCAGATCTTACACCTTGTACCTTTGAGTTTCACTACACAATGAAAGTCATTCAAACACATTTGCTTTTGCTGCTCTTTTAGAGTCCAATGTAAAAGATCAGGTGAAATAATTCATATTTCTATTGACTGGAATTTAAAAGAATAATGCTGGTATTTTTATAACTGTTTATCGACCTGACTCTTGTTTTCACTGCTCGAGAATGAGCACTTCATATTTACAACAGGAGCATGTCCATGTTGCACCATTATGTTTTTGCAGGAGAATTGAATCTTAAAGGTGCAGTGTGTAAGATTTGATGACATCTACTGGTGAAGTTGCATATTGTAGCCATCACCTCACCCTTCCCTTTTGAGCGTGCAGGGGAACTTATCGTAGACTTCAGTTGTCAATAAAGCTCAAAAGATGTTTAGTACGTCCACTCTGGGCTACTGTAAAAACATGGCAGGCCCCATAGGAGGACCCACTCCTAATGTAAATGTACATTAAAGAGCTCTTTTTAGGGTTATGTAAAGGGCAAATCACACATTTAGGTGATTATACATTTGTGAAAATATCTGCATATGATTCTATTTCTACTGATAGAAGTGAAGGAAATTGACCATAATCTTACACACTGCACCTTTAACACCGTTTTAGTATGATTAGAAAATGCTTTGAAGGGAAGGGTGAGGTGAGGGGTCCTCATCTGCACCACTCGATGTCACACCACTTGATGTTGATTTTATGTCAAGAAACTGTATATCTTTATGAGTGTGTGTGTCCGGGGGGTGGGGGGGGGGTTACGTTACAAATGTTATGTCACATCATGGGGACTTCTCTTCCATCCGGGAAGTGATAGTCGGGTTACGTTACAAATGTTATGTCACATCATGGGGACTTCTCTTCCATCCGGGAAGTGATAGTCAGTTGTCATGTAAATGATTAAATCTTAAGACATGTTTAAAGGTCACGTAAAGGTCAGTTTAAGGATGAGGGTGATGCAACAGTAACTCCTCAGTCCTCTGACAACATGGTGGCACATCTGTGTTTCTGTAATGTGTGCATGTGTTAACATATCATCCAATTCCCCCTAACCTGTCTTTAACAACCCC
>JAFBJT010110283.1:216419-315787 GCA_016785325.1 Chascanopsetta lugubris
CCTCCCCATGCTCCGCGTGGTGCGAGCGGTTTCACAAAATGATCCTTTACTAATCAAATTAAAAGTCCTTAATTAGAAATCAATTTGGAAAATGCTGAACATATGGTTGTCTGGTGTGGAAATTGCATTTCCCATCTGTCCCACTGTAGAATCCCTCATACTTCATCCTCCTCATCAGAACTCTGCAATGGCACATCACAGAGTGCATGTGCTGTGGCGATGCATCCTGTCATCGCTGCATAGGAGAGGAGGAGGCATGCCAACAATAATGCACGCAGCCCCCTCCATAACAATGCGATGGCTCGGATGGATGAGTTCAAACATCACAGTGAAATATCTCTCCTTTGCTGTCAGAGTGTGTCGTCAGAACTTGCAGCGACACTTCTCCTCAGAGATGACAGCTAACACTGGGGTATGAAGAATGTGGACTTCCCCGGCCGCTGTGATGCTACCTGCATCCCGCCGCATGACATACAATATGCATATGTTATCAAAGTAAAAAAAAATCTGCCATGAAACTTTAATGAACACAGGAATAGCAGAGGAGCTGATCCGCTGAAGGCGATGTGGAATTGTTTTAGCCAAGCGTAACGGACGAGAAGCAAGGAACCTGGAAGAGGGGGAACAATCGCTGCAGGCATTTGCATTTCATATGTGAGTGTAAGAGCCACTGCTGCAATTACACATACCACCGAGTGAGGATGTGTGGCCGCGGTCCACAAAGCAAATTTTCATGCTTCGAACGGAGCCACAGCTAGCCCGGAGGACCTGGCGGCTCAGGTGGCGGCCATGGTTAATTTCACCACGCTGGAGAAGTTGTAAGCTCAAGTCTTCATGGTCAGAGGTGAAATGTTATTTTCCCATCAGCAGATCCCATCGGAAGTCCTGTCCTTGGGTTTACAGTCTCTTAATCTTCTTTTAATCGGAGCACATTTCCCTTTGTGAGCTACACCCGCGCTGTTTTTCTCCCTTAAAGACAGAGACGGACGAAGAATCCAGCTCTGATTGGACAAACTGTCCTGACACAACAGCAAAGTTTGACCCCCGCCTACGCACAAACCTAATTTGAAATCAGATTGCCCCCCGATTTACCTCCACAAACCAGACAGCATTAGTCCGCACCAGGGCTGGAGTTGCTAGGCAACTGAAGACACTCGCTGCAGACTGAAATGATTCTTTGATTCAAGGAAAGATCTTATATAATGCCTTACAGGGGATCATTTCTGCTTTTCATAATTGCGTCAAAGTGTTGTAGTAATTATGATTATTGGAAGATTACATCAGTGGGCACAATGAGAGGCAGCGTGACTTCAACTCCCCAGGAAATGAAGAGGCGACATGAAGTGGATGCGTTATTAGGAACACGATAGGTCCGTGTTGGAGACACGTCCACACTTCATGTCAGTGTGAATTCATATGTGTCTTTAATTGGATGTGTTATTTATGAGCAGAGGAAAACTCATAATTAGACAGTGTGCGTTGTCACAGCTTTGTGAGGACACAGCCCGTATACCTCGTCCATTACATTGTTGTACATTTACATCTTTCATACATTTGAAATCATCTGATGTTCAAGCTGTCCCACCGATCATATTACTAGTATTAATAAACGCGGTACTGCACCAGCTATCTCTCCTGCACAAACACTTGACTACTTTAGTAATATGTTAATTGTGGTTCATCTAGTTATCATAATATGTGGCTACAGTCTGAGACAACGGTAATTACCATTTTCCATATGATTCCCCCGTGTGGCAGGGGCCCATGGGAAATTACCAGGGTTAAAGGTCGAGCGGAAGGAGCTCCATACTGTGGGTGACCTAGAGATGCTTCCAGGAAATGAAGGCACACTGGCTGTGTGTGTGTGTGTGTGTGTGTGTGTGTGTAAGTCATGAGTGAAGGAGCTCATAAATATGCATATTCATTATCTGCTGCTGCATCCCTCTCACTGAATCTATCATGAAGATTAATGAATATTATTCAGTCATTCATGATTTAATGCCAAGCAGAGAATTTCAAATGTGGGCCGACAGCGCCACCTACTGACGTCGAGCAGAGGCAGGGTTGCAGCAGTCACACACATCCTGGTTGAAGGGCAAGTACTTGAATGGCTGGTTCTTTAATGAAGGATAGAGAAAAGTATCAGAATGTAAAAGAATATGCTTGTTTTGCATGCGCTTGCTCCGCCCCTTCTAAATGTATTGACAGTAGTCTAAGCACCAGGGCCACAACTAGAGGTGCCACATAGATACACCATAATTGTTCAAATGTATTGTTAAAACAGGGAAGTAAATATTGGTTCAACCTCCAACACTTTCATGACTCATCTCAAACGCTGACCTAAAGGTCCAGTCTGCGCAATTCAATTTGCAACATGGAGGCCTGTGTAGAGAGGACACGCTCTCGGTGTATTCAAGGTTAATGAAAAACAATTGTTATATTCAGGGGATTATTGATTACGTAATTTGTCATTCAATGTCTTCCATGAATAAAATAATGAATCATCATCATTTCACCCTCACCTGACACATTGGACCTTGAAGGGAAACCAAGCCTGTGGTCACTTAATAACTGGAAAGAATGTCTTTCCACATGTTAATTTGTAATGTGTGCATTGAAACTATATATTGCTGTGCTTTTAACTTGATCATTTATTTCACTGAAGGCTATAGAGGCCATATGAAACTAACATTGTTGCAATTATCCCACATGGTTACATCATCACTATAGATACATTACATTGTACATTACTATAGGTAATAAAGTCATTGAAATTTTTAGCATAGATAATTTTGCATATAGTCCACATTGAGGTTGTTTTCAAGTCAAGTAAACTGCAACTTCTAATTTATGAAATAATCTATTTTTTTAAACCATTAAATTACTGCTGCAACATACTCTGCAGGTGTTAAAAGGTGGAGTCTACAAATCCACCACTAGATGTCACTGCACAACCATAGGTCCTGCATGAGTGGGGCCTCAGGGCTGCACCATGTGGCCTCAAACCGCAGAGAATGTAAATGATGACTAAATGATAATGTTATCCTGCTGCACATGAAACACTACAACTCAGACATATTGATCCCAGACGTGTGGGCTGTGATGTTTGTCCCTGCCACTTTGAAGGAGATGAATTTACAATCTGACCCACATTCAACCCACAGCACATACACTCGTGTGCGTGTGCAGGCAACGACACATGACACCACTCAACAGAACCGTGCGTTTACTTCTTCTTTTGATATATTTATTTGCCGTTTCATGTCCCCCCCCCCCCCCTCTAACTTAAACATTCATCCACCTCGGCGACACAGAACGTCAACAACGTCTCAATCCAGCTGCAGTTCATGTCGGTGCTCAGTGAAATGCATTGTCACGTCTATGAGGCTGCAGGCCAACGGATCAGAGGTGAAGTGTCTCGGTCTCTCCCAGAGTCAGACTCTTGTGCTGCTCGTCTGTGTCACCGACACATTTCTTTCCCGGGTAGTGGTTGTTGTGTCTGCGCTGCAGCAGGGACACACACTGGCTCCTCAGCTCTTTGTTCATGCAGAGCAGGATGACAGGGCTGGAGAGCAGAGGCAGGTCCAGCAGCAGATCTCTGACCATCTCCTGACACACAGACAGATGCTGCATCAGGGCGAACACAGCACCTGGCGCACAGGGTGGGAGGGGGGTAACAGTGGTTGGTGATTAAGGGGAGGATGAAACACATTTGAACACAGACTCATTATCACATAAGTCTCAACAGGTTTCTAATGTTTCTTCATCCATGCTGCCTTTTAAAGCATTCATGTTGTCTTCGTAATATTCATTTGAAAAGAAAAGAATACAGGGGCCAGTTTAGAGTTGTATTTTTGAATCAACATTTTGACATAGCATGGCCCAGTCAACACAAATAGACAGTTCTATTCAAAAGTGAAGAAATGAATATTAATATAATGCTTTTTTTTGCTTTATGAATTCAGATATTCCTTTGTGACATAAATGGTTTTGAATTTGAGACAAAAATGAAATTAACATTAACCCAAGGTTTTTAAATATTGTACAGTTGTCATTATAATACTGTTTATGACCAATTCTGCGGGCAGGAGGTAAAGGAGCATTTAGATAGATAAACAAATAAATGAATACTGGTACATGGATAAATACATAAATCCCCAACAGCTGATACAAAATAAATAAAAATATATATAAACCTTTACACCGTATTGTCTTCAAGGGGAAATAACAAGAAAACCTTGTGAACAACAATAACAGAAAATACTTATACAAAGTAAACTTTTATTCATAAACTAAATAGATAAATAAATACACAATTAAATGGCTAATCAAGTCAATCTAATAACACAGTATACTGACTGTTTTATATGAAGCAAATATGATAAGACTACAGGTTTGAGGGTGGCGCCCCCTGGCTGTGGTTGCCTGTCAGGTCATAAATAGGGTGAAGGAAACCCACGACGTCCTGACAGGTTATCATCATGGCAGTTGTGAGGGAACTCGCGGACTGTCGCGCTCAAACAGAGAAATAGTAGAACAGGGATGAGTGTGTGTTCAGGACAGTGACGAGGCAGTGAGTTTAAATCATAAACAAATTCAAATACTCAACTTCAATGCAGCTGGAGATATGTTTGAGCCCAAAGGAACAAATACAGCCGGAGAGCGTTCAAGCTCCCTCAGTTTGTGGCCTCAGCACGACGTTTCTGCACTAATGACGCTACACTGGCAAGTTGTATGTTTATTTAAATAAATATGAAGATGAGACGTTGTTTGATTAGAATAATTAGTGGCTGCATATCAGACGGAACAGTCAGTTTATCTTGTGAACGAAGTGTCTGGCTACCATGACAGTGAGTGAGCAAACAATTTTCAACCGTAAAGGAACCGGAAATGATTCTCCCGCTCATTTGTCGACATCCGGAGGATTCTCCAAGACACCTCTTCATCTTCAACGTCTGTGTTTGGAACATTCTGCACCTATGGACAGCTTCATTTCATGGAAGGACCCATGTGGCAGAGTCATTACTACCCTCTGGCGTGGGTGCTCCAGCAATGGTTAGTGCAATATAGTGTATATGTTTAATAATTGAGTTTGGGCTTTGAAGCATGTTATGAAAATTTAAATGACATTTGAAAGGTAAAAAGTTCCCCACTCCCTGTGTAGTTACAACCTATGCTTGTCAGTTTCGTGATCTGAATTACACATACAGGCGGTACATGTCAAGTACACGCACATGCAGGATTTCATCAGTTAGAGTTCAATCAGGAGCCTGGTGAAGCGAGTGTGAGGTTTTTAGCAGCGTATAATGTAAAGTATGTGTGTGAGCGTGTGCGTCCACTAGCGTGTATGTGTCCATGCTGAATTACAGTGGATAGAATGTTTCGGTGCTTTCCAAGAAAAACCAATAACTGCTGAGGCCTTGATGTAATGTGTTGTGTGATTGTTTGATAGATCGTCCCTATAAGAACCTTTTAAGCCTTTCTTTACTGATCTATGTTCTGTCCTTATTCATTTATTTTTTTACAGTAAATATAGATCCAGGCTATCTGGCCGTGGTTAGGCATTGTTGTCCATTGAATCCATTGACTTATGTCATTGTTGTTGTGAAGTGTTGACATAAACATGATTGCCGCAGATTTGAAAAGCCAGTATTTTTCAGTGGAATACACTGAAATCTAAATGGTGACCACTTCATGCTCTTATTTTGAAACTCAGTATAAAATACACTAGCACATTCCATTTTTGAGAAGCAATGTGTATTTACTTTTCGGTCTTCGTAACTACTACAACTGACCTGTCAGCTGGCCAGATAGAACTATTGACTTTTAATGCTGCTGTGCTTAAAAGATAAGATGCATTTTATTGTCACTGGACATGCTTGAGGGACACACACACACACACACACGCCGGCGAAATTGACATCTGCTGTAACCCATCCTGGCTCGACCTTCCTCCGGGAACAGCCAGGTGCAGAGGGCAGCCACTTTCTCCGGCGCCCAGGGGACCAAGTTCTCGACGCCGTCCTTGGTCAGGAGACGGCTTCGCAATGTTTTTTAGAGGGGATTTTTGTGGAAGGAGGAAGTCCCCGGGCAACACGGGGAGAACATGCAAACTCCACACAGAAAGGCTCCCGCATAGGGAATCGAACACGGCAACAGCTCGACCGACTGAGCCACCGTGTCACTGTGCGTGTAGTCATATAATGAGAATATAGTGCCAAACAAGAGAGCGGCCTGACAGTGTGGCAAACCATTGAAAATATACTCCAGGGTATATGGGTATATACTGTACTCACCAGGTATATGCGCGGTGAAGGTGATGGCTGATATGAGGCCGAACACCTTTGCCAGGCGAATATTGACTCTCTGGCTCCTGTGCATGAGCTTAGCGCTTTGAACGATGGTGTGTAGAATGTGAGCGTAGAAGTAGAGGCTCAGCGGCAGGCACAGGACGGTCTTCACTAGCAAGAGGACCCTCATGATGGCGTCATTGATGAAGGAGAAGCAAGTGAGCTTGACAGTATCCAGGTGATCCACATGGCTGCCCAGGAGCCACAGGGTCAGATCCTTCACCCCCACAGGAAGGAACGGGAAGAGCAGCTGCAGGGCCAGGAACACCCTGCTGTTGACCAGCTGCCCGCAGTCGCACACCACCGTCAGGTAAATGGAGAGGGTGATGAAGGAGACGTAGAGGAAGGAAGCGGAGCTGGTCAGGTGTTTGGCGCTCACCATAACCTCGCACATTTGAGAGCCCAGCAGCCAGCGGCCGTGCTGCTGCCAGTGAATGGTCATGGGCCACAGGCTCAGGTTGACGAGGTTGCAGGCCGTGCTCCCGAGAATGAACATGGCCACGTTCCTCCTTATCTTGCTTTGCCGGCTGAGCAGACAGGACACAGTGGAGGCCAGGATGAAGATGTTCAGACCAAAGCCAGGAACCAGGAGGAAGACTTTAGAGGAGGCGCAGAGGCTCAGGTAGCTGGAGACGGCGCACAGGGAGGAAGACGTCACATTCATGTCTGGCAGGTGCTGAGGACAACGCTCCTGTAAGGGTTTAGAGGACGGAATGATTTCCCTCAGTATTTCAGGGCACTATAAAGATAAGCCTCTAGCTCTCGGGGGTATTACTGTAACAAATACGACAGCAGTGATTGTGAAATACTCATCTCTCCATCACGTAAACATGTTTTCCTTCTTCTGTCCAATCAACTTGACTTCTGCTCTTTCTGAAGTTTATTGTTTCTAAGACTCTCACCCAGTGGACCTAATTACACAGGATTCACTTCATAATCCCCTTCCTCTTGTTATAAGCCTCCAATAAAAACTGAAATCCTCAGCCACTGTGCATCAACTTGATAAATGGAGCTGACTTGACCGTATCCACCTCTCCATCTTTCTAACAGTATTCTCTCCTGCTGTTATCAAATGTATATAATGACCTCAAAACACCCCATATACCTTCTTATAAGACATTGTTTCACTGCTCTTACCTGACACAGCACTTAGAATTTTACAGGGGATCACTTGTCTTTTACTGCCTCCTCATTCATTGCTTATTATGTGCAATGTGCTTTTGCTCAAGTGCCCTAATGAGACTGCGACAGGCATTCGCCCTCAAGTCATAATATTCTGTTCCTGAAATATCGAGGTTAGTTAATTCTAGGTTTTGTCTAATTTATTATAGCATGTGATCTGCACATTGTTACAGAGCAGACTCCACTCACTCCACCAGCGCGGAAATATTCCTAATGAAAGTGGAAATGCATTTGTTTACTTCTCTGGAGCTTTATTAATGTGTCCTGGAACCTGGTTGATTAAATAGCTAACTACTCTGACATTACCTAAAAGCAGCATATAAAACTACCCCTATTACATTAGTGCAGTGAGATTTAAAGGTGTGATTGAATGCTGGATTTTCCATTTACACAGCACATCTTGTGTGAGTAGGTATGTACTTGGTGAGTAGGTGTTTTCACATGATACAGAATTCAGCAACTTCTTCTTTCTCTGTTTACAATTTTACTTGATCCATTTTTATCTCCACTCATATTGATCATCATCTGATGATAAATTCTATTTGTCCCTTGATCCAGACTTGATCATATGATTTAATCTTATGATTGGAAGGCATGAAAACTATTGGATGGATTATTATGACACTTGTTGCCTTGCGTCATGGGTCACACTGGTCAAGTGGAAGTGAATCAGGTGACCAGATGATATTTTGTTTCAACAAGTTTAATTGTCCTCGTATTCAATATAATAGCACAACATGTAACACAGGGATTGATGCAACCAATGATCAAGATGTTAAGGGGTATAATGCTACCCTTCGTTGAGGGTTGATATAGATGATTAGTGATTTATAAGGCTGATGAACACCAAAAGGCACCAAAGCTTCAGTTCTGATTGGTTATCTCTCAAGATGACCATTTTAACATAGGAGTCCATGGGGATTGACTCGCTCTTGGAGCCTGTCTCAAGTGGCCACAGTGTGAACTGCACATTCTTCTACTTATGTATTGGACTCATCCGTCAGCCCTGGAAGTTATTCCTTGGTTTTCATTCTTCATTTAAAGCACAGAGACATATAATCTTCAAAATGACCACAAAGGTCAACCAGGCCAAGGATTAGTCAATCCCTGATGAGTGTTTTTATCTGGGTAAATTTTAATGTGTTACCAGGCATAACTAATAATGGCCTAACTTTTATTTTTGCATAGTTATGATACAGTCTTTGTAAAATCAAACCCCATCCGCTGTAGATCTACAGTAGTTAACTGTCTATGCTAACTGTTAAATATATTACTTGATAACACCTTAAGTTAATGGTACACTGCCCTCTTGTGGAATAAAGCTGAACTCAATTGGTGCCTGGTATGGGATATATATAATTAAAGGCTAATATTAACTTTATCATTACATAAATACTTGAATATTTGAATGTCATGCTTATCCCAGTATGATCACCCGTTCTGATGATTTCTGATGACATTTGGCCTGTTTCAGATAAACATTTAAAAACAAAGTCATACACATTGAATGTCACAGTGCAGTGACGCCTTTTTACCTGTGGGAACTGTGGCATCTGATTGGTATTAACATGGACTTTTGTAGTTGGCATTTTCTGAAGCATCTAAGTTGTGAATATTTGTTTTCTATAATTTCCTAAATACTGGTTGGGTTTTAAATAGAAGAGGCACATGAGACATTAAGGTATCACAAAGGACATGTAGGCCTGTGAACACAGGGTGTTCGTTTTGTTTTCCTCGCTTTGACATTTTCATAGACGAAACAATTAATTAATCCTGTTGAAAAAAATAATTGGGGGATTAAATTCTAGTAAAACAATCATTAGTCGCTGCACCATGGAAGTACACACTGTTATTTGGCTTTATACATAAATAATTAACATGTTAGAACTTCTCCACCTGACAATCACAAAGTTCTCCTGGTGTTTTTCTGAGTTTGTTTCCCAGAGTTTGTTTGTATGTTTGGCAGAGCTGCCTGCCTGATTCCAGCAGGCGATCAGGTATAATTGGTCACCATGAACACACCTGTCTAATGCATCAAGGATCACAGTGCTGCTCATGTGGCATCTAATCATGCTGCAAGAGAGATGTGATCACCGGGCAGGCAAAGGTGGACACCACCGTAACTGCATGTGTGTTCAGGACACAGCAGCTTGAATCCCGTCTCAAATGGACACTGAGATTATGTGCTTTGCCTCGGAGATGGGTTTTTCAAGCACACAAACAAGTTGGATATACAGCATTCTTAAAATAGAGCTGAGGGGGTGTTGGGATGGCAGTGGTCCTCAAGTGTTATTCAGACTCATATGTAAATGGTGAGCGCTCTCCGCTCGTGTCCCTGATGGATTCCTCTCCGGCTCGCATCAGCAGCGCTTCACTCTGAAGCCCGACAGACAGACGGACGGGCAACAGTGAGAGGTGCCGCTCCTGAAATTGATTGAGAATCAAAGATGCTTGTTGGAGCGGTTTGATCCGACCAGACTGCAGAGCGAGGGGATGGAGCGCTGGGAGATGTAAGGAAGAGAGAGGTGGGTGTGAGAGATGCAGTGAGGGAGGGAAGGGGCGCTGTCAGTCAGTCGTGGGAAGAGATCAGCCTCGAGGTGACAACTCCTTCCAAGAGATGGTTTTCTACCGAGGGTAATGGAGCTTGGGTCGTGTCTCACAAAAAGCAATTTATAGCTGAGCCAACGGAGGTCTGAGAGATGCAGAGTCCTGCTGGGTGTCAAATATTTTCTGCAACAAATTGTGCTGTGTCAGGCCTGTGGATTTCTACCTGAGGCCCTCAACGCTCGCTGCTATAAAAAGTCGCTTGCATAAGACGCCCAGGTAGGATGAAGCCTAACAGCAGGAGAACACCAGCAAACAAATACAGGAAGAGCGAGGCATCCCTCTGACAGTGCACCCACAGACTTTATGAATCACTCTTCTCCTGGAGCCTCACTTTGAATACCAGGAGTTCATTAACCGGAGAGTCTGCCTTTATACTGTATGGCTGCTCTCTACTTAAATTGTAAAAACTTCACGGGAAAGTTAATTTAGCCAGAGTACCGTTAAGTCTGAACATCTCATGAATTAATCTGCACCTAAATCATCCCAAAAGGCAAAACATGCTGCAGGAGAGAAACACTATGCATTTATAATGCAGGGCGCTTGCACTGTATATGCATGTATTATTGCCGTTGGAATCTAATTTTGATGGGGTGATTATCAAAGTGCACCTTGGAAAAAGAAAGTCTGGTGATGAGCCAGCAAATCCTGATGAGGATTACAACTGGGCCACTTCCAAATTCCTGTTTGGATGTAAATCCAAAAAATATGGCCGGCCTGGTTGAATCGGATTTAATGTTGCTTCCAGGGAAACGAGGAGACTTGTACAGAGATCTCTGAAGCATACACACCACTCGCCAAATCAAAGACTTCATTCTTTGATCAGCTCGCCAATTTCCTGAGCTTTTGTTGTGAAAACAGACGGTGTTGTATGAAATCTCACTCGAGCAGAGGACGGTAGTAAACTCTCATGAAAAGCTCAGATAAACAAGAGTTAGCCGCGGAAAACTGACGTCCATTTCCACGCGTGGACCTCGGGATTCGCTTCTCTCGGTGAAGATGAGGGGAAGACGTGGATTTTCTTTTATGCGACTGAGAAACACGGAGACAGCATTGTGGGACAAAACTGTGCAGTGCGATGTATTCATTAGAATCCTAAATAGGTTTTCTTTTCCAGTTGGAGCCAGATACTCTTTCCCCTGCAGCCCTTATCTCCACTCCCAGTGGATGAGCTAATTATCAGACAGAGGAGCTCCAGCCTGCTCTGACCGCAAATTGGTGCCGTTACAGACTGTAGATTTCACTGTTGGGTGAAATGTTTGGAACTATCTGGCAACTCAGGCCCTTAAAGCAGATTCACTGCGGCACAGTTCTCATTCGACCTTCAGTCCCTTTTCATCAGTGTCTCAGGTCGCCAAAGCCTAGCATGTAAATTCATCTGGAATCCCGCTCTGGGGGTTCCTGTCTGTGTGGGCAAGGGTTCTTAAACCTGTGGAATAAGAAAACTCAAGGACAAAGGTAAAATAAACCTCTCGCACATTTTAATAATGGTCTGTGGAGCGTGCCCGGTGTGGACGGAGAATTTGTGCAGCGTGAAGTTCAGGTGGAAGACAAACAGGGAGCAGCGGCTAAACTCTCCCCTAATGAATCCATCATCTCTGATTTGACATGGCCCCCAGCAATTGTTATGGTTACTGTACAGAGTGAGTGTGAGTGTTGTTCTGTGTGCCTAATGGCACATAATGCAGCCATAATGGGAAAATGATCACATCAGACCTGTCATGGTGTTGAGCCTCTTTTGAAATCTGCAGCTTTGTCTCTGTTTGCACTCATTTGTCACAGTGTCATTTATTAGATCTGAGCCGTCTGGCTCTGTGCTTGTGAGTTCTGAAGGTGCATGAGGCAACTTAATTTGGCCTAGTACGGCTTAGTATCGCATGTGTGCCTGCTCCCGAGCTTATGGTCTGGAATGCTAGCGTTTCCTTTGACTAGCCCGTACACAGCACTGACCATCAGTGTGCACAACATAGCCCTCTCTCTCTCTCTCTCTCTCTCTCGCTCTCGCTCGCTCCTCTCTCTCTCTCTCTCTCTCTCTCTCTCTCTCTCTCTCTCTCTCTCTCTCTCTCTCTCTCTCTCTCTCTCTCCACTGTTTGTTGATTTGTGTTTCAGTGGGAGCATAGCTGTGGGATCGAGTGACAGAATGCTTACTGCCCGTGACATCACTGTCTCAGGTGTCGCTATTAATCGTTTTTGATAAATTCCCTAATGAGCTTCTTTAAAACCTCTCTGATATTTTACACGATTGTTCGTTTGTCAGTATCTGTGAAAACAACCCATTGTATAAGACCTTTAGAAAAGACTTAGAAAAGTATTTTCTGTGCAGATGTATTAAGAAAAGCACAGTCTATTCATGATCACGCATTGTTGGCCGAACCATCAACCCTGACCTCCTCCCCAAGAGATTTGCGGTCACGCAACTGCTGCCTTTGTTGCTGAGTGTAAACATATCCCAATAATCCACGGTTGCAGGTTTCTTATAGTGAAGTCATTATTTTCAAAAGGTTATTTTCCAAGTTAGTGCAAACAAATGTGGTTTATTGAACAGAACACTCGTGTTATCCAGAGGACAGTCTATGTCTCTTAGCACTTACACAACTCCTGGAAAGCTCGTTTTTCTGTCAGGATGAGGCTGGGATTTCTGTGATTTGAGCAGGTGACTGCTGAGGAGGAAAGAAATATAACATACTTGGAAGGCAAACAAGACAGGAGCTGGTATCTGGAGTGTCAGCATGGACTGATACATCTGATGACATGGAAGCATGTCTGCTCTGTGAGACGAGCGAGTGACATATGTCAGAAATGATGTGTATGTGTGGCTTGACCTTTAAACTCCAGAATATCTGCAATCGTGGTGAAAAATGCTCCAGGCAACTGCTATCACCATGTCAACAGACATGTGGGGGATGGATGCGTCTAAAGAATCAGCGCCGTGATCTCATGTACAGGCGAGTGAACCCGACTGTTGTGAATTATGAATGAAGAAAAATGGACTTTCTTTTCTATCATAAACTTTTCGGTTCTGAAAGGGAGAAAACAGGGTTTTATCTTTACTCAGACACATTTGAACATCTCCAATTTAAACTAAAAGCTGTATTTTCTTGATAACATAGTGTGTGGTTAAAACATGGCTTTAAAGAACTTATTGTCATGTAATTGTTAACAATACAATGGTGTTATCGTTAGTGAAATTCTGAATCTCAAATCCAACCCAACCTTACTTGGTAGCAATAGTCACAGTAACGATTACAGTAAACAATTATCCAAAAATATTGAAATGAACACTGAGATCAGCTTTAACAGGAATTGCGGTTGGGGGGGGGGACACTGCACCTGGTGGTGCGCTGCAGTATAGATCACAGATTCTACCTCCTCCATGTTAGTGGCTTCTGTCCCATATGTCTTCATATAGGCTGATGATTATCCAAGTGCTCATTATTTCTTACAGCAACAGAATCATTGTTAAAACATTCGTTAAGTGGCCATAGTTGATGTTGTGCGTTTTGGTATCTGTTTTGTTTTCAATCAGTGTTTCACATTGGATTCTACTCAGATTGTTGATTGTATTCCCTCAGAAAGGGGCGGGGCTTGGACTGATGTTGCCTTGTTAGTTTGGTCCATGTCCATGAAGGATTTGAAGGGTGTTTGAGGCTCTTTAGCTCACTGTGCAGAGTTCTGTTTCCTGTCTTTCATTGCACAGAAATGTTCTATTAGTCTTTAGACCAGGTGACTTTAAAGGCCACAGCCAGTTCCTCAAATATTTATCATACCTACAGACACTTCAGTGACCCCTCTGTATTTCTCCACATTCTTCTTTTTGTCCGGTACCTTTTCACAAACACAGAACACAGACATTTAAAGCAACAATTCAACACACGTGAGACACGTTTCTTCCTCTATGTTTTGATTTAATACTTAAGAACATCAAGAACAGCCTGTGCCGCTCACCATGCGCAGTCTGTGTGCATCTCTGCCCACTGACAGTAATTGACACTTTGAATCTATCTTGATTGCCATTCGAAAAATGTGTTTTTCGTTAAATATAACTTGTCAATGATAAATCGTGACTATAACAAAGCAATTTTTCAAGTGGATCCAGCAGCTGTGATTTGTGTCTCATGTAAACAGCTTTGATAAATGCGCTGTGCCGTGTTTGTCATCCTTTTTGCTCAATCATTTTCATGCTTAAATGAAGCAATTTGTTTCTCGCTGTACAATCTGTTGGAGTTGATTATCCAAGCTGGTGATGTCCACCTCGATAAAAATAGAAGATCCGCGTCTCGCCACCCACTTCTAACGCCAGCAGAGCTCCAGCGGGGCGTCGTGTCTGTCGAGAGTCCCTCATCATCACAGGGAGTGAACGTCCCGGAATAATGTGAGAAAACAGAAGTTTAATTAGTGTAATGAATCTTTCTGGAGAGGTATTGAAAGTGTGTGGCACTCGTGTGGTCTCGGCGAGAGCTCATTTCGGCTTCCAGCGTCGTGGTCATTCATCATCAGCCCAACAATACAGTGCGTGGCGGAGAGTGGCATGATAAGAGACACGGGAAGAGGAAGGGGCGGAGAGAAGGAATCTCAAATGCTCACGTTCTGCTCTAATCTACTTAATAGAAAGAACTCCACAATACTGGAACATAGTCTGTCACTCGAAACGTGGTATGTCTAGAATATGTCAACAAAAGGCTTTTAAACTTTCCGGCCGCTCAACAATTCAATCTCTTTATATATTCAGAAAATAAGTGATGAATTCAATTATGCCATAAATTCAATCTTGTAGCTAAACTGGTTTGAATTCTGCCCAAGCAGCTTATATCTTCATGCTTTTGTAATATATATGCAAATGTCTTTGCCGACACATTCCTACAAGCAAATTAAGAGTGCTAGTTTCTCATAATGCTCAATCAATTCCTCATTTAGGATATTCATTTCAGCAACAAGCAGAGGCCGTGACCCCGCTCACTGCAGAGACTGCTCTGCTGACGGATGCATTTGCACCTTTAATTTCTCAGCCCATCAGATCAAGTTTTATTTTCCAATTTGCCGCTTTCCGTTTATTAAGGATTTGCTGACAAATATTTGCCGTGCGATGGAAGGGATTCACTTTATTGAACATTGTTCAATATTTGGAAATGTAATCCTCAGTCACATTTGCTCACACTGAGCCACAACAGCCACTGAACCAACTCATTGCTGCTGTGACTTGTGAAGTGTCAACTTAGTTGTTAAAATATAAAGGGAAATAACCTGTCATGTTTAATTTATGAGAGGTCTTTTTATAAGATGCTATTTTACTTTGACTTTCTTTGAGTGCCTGCCTCAGTGTGTGGAAGGTTTAGTGCTCTGGTACTTCAGTATTACCACTCAGGATAAAACATATAGTCGCTGACTTTTACATATGTTGTCCGGCAGAAGTTGGTATGCTTTTGACTGTGTTCATATGGGTGTTAGCATGATTGTGCAAAAAGATTTCCATGATAGATGAGTGACCAAGAAAGAACCTATCACACCTCTGCTCTCAACAAGAAGCAGAACCAGGAATCATTTACCCTTACAGTGTGTTGGATTTAGTGACACCCACCGGTGAGGTGGCCTCAGGTGCTGTTGAAGTTTGGTCCATGTCTCGTGGAGGAAGTGGGTTTTATGACACATTCTGCAGACAGCCCATGTGTGTAGCTGACTTACAAGGCATGTTATAAGGCCTTTGGACATTTCTGATCGTAGTTTCTGTCCATGTCTGACATGTGTCCTCATTTGACTTTGGATCAAAACTTTATTCCTGCAAACCTTTTCTATCGTGCTGAATTTGAAGAAATTAAATGAAGCTTGATTGTAAAATGATTTCTTTTCATTTCCATGAGCACTTTCAGCTTGCTAATGACTTTAAACTTTGACCTTATACAGTTTAGATAGAGCACAGATGTGCGCTTCTGTTTTTGTTTTGTGTGTGTGTGTGTGTGTGTGTGTGTGTGTGTGTGTTTGCCTCGACATGTGCAGCTGTTTGTCTGTGTGTCACTTTTGTGGGCACAACAAAACATAATTACTCTGATGAACAGTGAATGGCTCAGTGGTTTTCTGAGTTCACAAACATGGAGCATCATGAAGCAGCTCCAGACCGTTTGTTTCACGCAGACATGAAAGCCGAATAATACCCACATCACTGACGCACTGACCCCAAACATTATTGCTTACCTGTTCTGTCTTGTATTACCCAGGCTGTTTATTTAAGACAAGTCGTGTTAGACGGGCCAGTCGCCCTCCACGCATCTTAATCATTATTTAAAGTGACGATGATACACACTCCGCATTACTACACTCGACTGCTAATTTAACATATTGTCTTATACTAATACACAGTGTCGTTTTTAATAACACGATAATGGAATATCGTCAGAGCTCTAATCAACTGAATGCTGATAAGCTCCTGGTTGGCTCCGTATCATGCCACTAGGTGGCACTGGTCTTCTAATCTGGAGTGAGTTCAGCATTCAGAAGAGGCAGGGAGGCAGAACCACCTACCCACAATTTACATTTCCATGTCTAATAGCACAGGGGTGCCTTCTCTCTGAGTGAAACTGCTGGAAAACGGAGAGGAGCATTTCCCACGCAGGGAGCTGGAACAACACAGTGCCCCACATATTTCACATCGCCTCTCTGCAGCAAAGTGTTGAAGTATAAGGTTCGGCATCAGTGCAGCAGCATCCAGGGATTCATATAATATCACAGGCACGCATGTCTGAATAACTGTGGTGACCTCCACTGATGTCACATCGTGCAAGTATTCCCGTTTCCTGTGCTGAAACTGTAAAATCCAAAATACGTAACACCGCACACACACACAAACACACGCACACGCGCACACGCTTCCACACACACTTTTTTCCGAAAGCCACAATGAGGAAGGTCTCACAGTGGCGGTTGGAAGATATCTGTGTTTCACTGATGTCAGCCTGCAATTCATTCTCATGATAATACCCACGTCCTTGATTCAGACAGCAGCTATACTTGAATGATAATACGCTGATGGGTCTGAGCCTCAGTCTGCCATGAAATGAGCATGACAGAGTGATGGGGGGGGGGTGCATGAAGCCTCCCTCTGCCCCCCAGCCCTCCCTCCCTCCCTCACCTCCCTCCACCTCACCTCCCTCCTTATTCCACATCCAGCTGATCTGTCCTCTGGAGACATTAATGGAAATAACAGGGCCTATTCTGAAATGGATGCCCCCATTGTCAACCCTGTTATCCTTAAGACCCTTTCTACAATCCCACCATTTTTGTCTCACATTCCTCTTTCATTTTCCCCTTGATGGAGAGCTTCCCTTTCATTGGATTACAAAGGAAAGTCATTGAGATTGACACAGCACTGCAGTCTGTCTTAGGCTGCTTAGCCGCTCGGAATCTCGACTGTAGGTCTCATGCATGCAAACACACACACACACACACACACACACACACACACACACACACACACACACACACACACACACACACACACACACACACACACACACAGGACCATTGTGTCACAGCTGGATAACAGTGATAATGGCAGCATACATAGGATTGTCCTTCAACATGATCAAGAGCATGGCTGTGTCCTTTTTTCGTCCTGACAACTACATACACTTCAAACACTCGCTTTAAATCTTTTTAGTTTAAAAGAGTGTTTCAGCTTTTTTGGGGGGGCAGAGCGACCGGGGCCCAAGGCTGGTTGACCTCTAGCTAGAGGATCCCTTGGATCCATATTTCCTCCACTTGCATTTCACAAGCCAAAGTGACATGGGTAAGATACCGAACCCCAAATTAACACATGTCCTCATAGAAAATGTGTTGCATGTAGCGTGCGTGTGTTACAATACTGTCAATTGCATTCAATGGTCAGCAAGAAGAGCAAAGCGCTTCAAAATGACAGTCTTTGATTTATTCATTGTAAGGACACTTTATTAAAGTCATTGTTGGTGACATGCAAACTACTCCTTTGTTTTGACTGAGTCGGAGAAAATGACACCAATAATGTCATAGTGATGTCATGAGGCTTGCCTCAGCTCAATCTTAGGCCATTATACAAGCCTTAAGAGACATGTATTTCAAACTTGGGGTGTGAGGGTGCAGCCTTGGCAGGGGATGAGAGGACGTTGTCATGTTGCGTTATGGGTCGTACATTACATTTGCTCAGCAGCTTTAGTTTTGACCGTTTCTCTCCTCGGTCTGGTTCTTACAAATCCACTTTGAGGAAGTTCAGTCGTAAATACTGGACTTCACCACCTGGTCCTGGTTTAACTGTGTTTGACATGCGAGTTCATGAGAGCGTTTTATCATGGCGTCGAACATTATGTGTTCTGACAGTTGCTTATATAGCTTGTGTTCAGTAGAGGATAAAAACTACATTTGCTGGAGTATTATATTAAGTACAGATTTAAGTATTTACATCATTGGCTGACTACTTGTACTCCATTGCATTTCAGAGAGGAAATCTCTAGCTCTTACCTATGTGACAGCTGTATTTACTTTGCAGATTACAAAACACATTGTTCAAGATGAGACAAGTGGTTCCCAATACTTTTGACTTCTTCTTAAACGTGTTGTTGTATAGTACTGATCACATTTTGATGTTTGAAATTGAACTTATATCAACATCTACTGTTGTTATTTTAGATTCATTATTAAAGAGATGTTTAAAAAACATTCTAAAATGAAACATATCTTAATCAAAGCCCCAATGAAACCGCATGTAAATGCTCTTATTAAATTTGTTTTCAAATCAAATGCGCCCATTAATGTTAGCCCCCTAAACACATTATAATTGTTTTAACCCCTAGATCCCAAATTTATTCTCTGAGAAATCGATAAAATATTGAATGTCTCAGCTCATAATACTGAAGAAAAGAAAAAGAACAATTACTTTATCAACCCCTTGATTCAGAGCTGTTATAAAAGCTAATGGGTTCCTCCATGGGTGATTCCCTACCACTCGCCAACGTTTACAGGAAACCGGTGAGTGTTTCCAGTGTAATCCTGATTAACCACCACAGACAAATGAAAACATATAATCCTAGTTGAGTTGATCAGTGCATTTGGAAGCGTCTGATCTTGGTACCGGAAACCGCTGGACTGAACGTTGGAACTTTATATTACAAAGTTGCCACAACTCAAGCAGCAAACAGTAAACATTACTGAAGCATTGAAGACTCAGGAGTAATTATGTCATAAAGTGTTATGGTCTGCAGAACTTATTTTTTTCTTTTACACATTTGCCAATAGTACGTTTACACTCTTTATCCATGTAGGTCTTAAACTGGGAAAGTATATATTGTTGAGACTTTTACTTTTTGTTTGTTGTACTTTACCGACATGAAGCAGCAGAGCATTTCTTCAAACTGTGATTGATGTGACAAAACCTGTTAAGAAATAGATTTTTTTCCCCACAGTGACGACTTTAGGGCATCCTGTTCAAATACCCTAAGCTTTACCACAGTGTGTGTGCGTGTGTGTGTGTGTGTGTGTGTGTGTGTGTGCTACTTTATGACTGATTTATAAGTACAGGGGGGACAGATTGATGGGCAGACAGGCACAAGGCGACAAGCTCTCTTTGTGTAGGACTGTACAAGGAGAATGTGGCTTATTACCACATCACATGTACCACATGGCTTTACAAATGTGTAAATTTTAGTGACATCTAGTGGAAATGTGGCATGTTGCAGCTGATTACCCCTCACTCTACCCGTCAAAGCATGTAGGAAAACCTATGGCACCTTTCTATTATCATTAATGGCGCTACATAACATTTTATTCATTCTTAATCATTTTTTATTGAATGGACATGAATCCATCTCTGTCGCCAATTAAAGCTTATGGATTAATTTCTATGCGGAGGTCTCAGGCTGAACTCCCACTGAAAGCAGGTAACTAACACTAGGTCCATTGCGTGTTTGTGTAATGGGTAATACTGGGATTGTTGATGGTGCTTGAGTAGAGTAAAGAGTGTGTGCATAGAGCACAGATTGCCTTTAAAACTCACAGGGTGCTTAGACTGTCCATTCTGGGCTACTGTAAAAATCATGGCAGCTACTGTGGAAAAGACCCACTTCTGATGTCAACATGAAAGGCTCATTCTAAAGTAATAAGAACAATTCATAGATTCAGGTCATCATGCACCGAATGAAAACAGCAATATTATATATTCATTACATTTCTGCCAATAAAAATGTAGATAGTGAAGTGGACTTTTGCAGCCAAATCATGCTCTGAGACATCGGAGCACAACGGCAATGTTAAGGATTGTGCCTGTTCCCCAAGTCCGTATTTATTGTTATACATATAATGTAATTTAAAGAGCACTTGATCTGAACTGCTGTTCACAAACATCTGGACAAACAGTGAGGGAAGTTCCATCATATACATATGTTAAACACAGACATGGAAAGACTCAGATGTAAGTGTTTTGTAATGAAAGCTAAATTTGATGCAGCGCACTATGGTTGGAATTATAATGTCCTCCACACAGCAGAGTGGGAAGATTGTGAGCAGAGAGAGAGGGAGAGTGGGCTGATTTACATGCAGAAACAATATGAGCAATCACACAGACTTAATTGAACTTGAAGAAGAGCACATCAAGGTTAGGGTTGTCATTACTGACAGATTCTCACCGACAAATTAGGCTAACCTTAGCCTACGCAGTGATCAACCCATGGTTGTGTTCCAATAGACTCCCTTAATTATATTCCTAGATTTATTGTGTTAATGATATACTTAATTATTGAGTCGCTGGTTTTTCATCTTCATGTGAGATGACCTCGCCAAGGAGACATTTGCGATCGTGCTCCCTGGGCTCACGGTAATTTATTATTGGTATTCATACAGTATCAGCGGAGTTGCTTGTTCACAGGACGACGTGTTAATATGTCAACTTCTCTTCTGGCTTCATATCACATCGATTTAAAGAATGTTTTTCCCTTTGAAAAGCAGCGGTAACTGTTTTTGGCACCAACATAAAAAGTGGTGTGTAACACATGAGGCAACACGGTTTCACATGATCCGGCGCCAAAATTTGGTCAATTAAATTTTGATTCAGACGAGGTTGGTTCAAGGACTCGGGTTTGCACAGATGCATGGGGGGCGGGGGATGGAAAGCTGACATATGGTCCTGCACTTCCAAAGTAAAGGAATTAATATAGAGCACGGAATAAATAAATAAATAGAGAGTGATGACCAAAGCCCTTATGTCATGCTGGCCCTCTTCATTTGCAGTTTAATGGACCACCCGACAATTTCAGCCTCCTTTATGTCGGAGCTCACTGCCCATGTTCCTTGACAGGAGCATGATTTATTGTTTACATTAATGTCAGACTGCTTACGCTCAGGTTGATGCCATCGAGCTATGCAACCATGGAGACATGCAAACACAAGGTCATCAGCTTTACAAGGAAAATTCTGAAAGAAATTCAATTCACATCACAAATAACTTTCTAATGAATCAGATGTATTCATGTGCCAAGTATATCAGGTCTTGTAAATCGGTCGACAGCGGAATACCACCTCATAGATTACCAGCCTCAGGTCCGCAGATAACCAAAAGGCCAGGTGATAATGGAGGCGGCATCCAATCAATTCTCATTTAATGAAAGAATTTCCCGACAAAGCACAACAGACATTTACAGGACAGAGTTGTTACGGTCCTCACATTCACTTTGCGAAACCATGACACAGATTGACATTTGTTGAAACAGGCAGTTATGAGCACCTGCTCATTGTGTGGTTCTGTGTAGGTCAGACTGGGTGTAAGTATGGTGCAAAGGAGATTTTTTATCAAGGCTTCTCACACACTGACCTTGATGTGCTTTCGGCTGAAGTCGGTGATGTTGCGTGGGTTTCCATAGGTGGAATGCAAACGGGGCGCTTCGGTCTTGGCTCGAGTCCCGGAGGGAGTGGAGGGAGGGAGGGAGGGAGGCGGGGGAGTACACTCTGCTCAGAGAGAAAGCGGTAGGGCATTGGTGATTAATCCTCACTCCTCACACTTTGCCTTTGTCCCGCTCTCTCCATCTTTTTGCAGTAAATTCTCCTTATCGATCTATTTCTTTATCTCTTGTATTCTGATAAAATTATATGATTAAAAAACAACCTTCAGTTAGTTTAAGTCAGCATAGGGTAATTTTATCTTTCAGACTTATCAGATAGGACTAAGACGTTACCCTATTCCCTGTTCCTGTTGGGAAAATGAAAATGAAAGACAAACATTGACTTAACCAGCAGTGTCAAGCTGCTGTTGTGGGTAAATAAGTGGAATGGAAATAACCACTCACATAATGACATGGTTGCGTCAGTACGCTTTGGAAAAGTTTATGACCTACACATGTGGAGCTTCGCCTTTGGCTACTTGCGACATATAAAAACCCACAACAGATGTTCGACATATAGGCATTTGTACACGCGTAACAGATGTAAATCACACAGGCATCACATGCATCTCTTCACAGTGTGAGAGGGCAAATGAAATGATAAAACATAAAGTCTAAAAATATCAGTGCATTGCAGCAAAGATACTATGCCGCTTTATTGCAAATGAACTTTTTGCGAATGCAAAAACTGCACTGGACTTTGATTTCCTCGGTGGCCTTCGACACACTATACTGCCTGCATGAGGGGAACTATAGAAACTGTAAGAGATGGGGGTGTGTCATCGGTTTCTGAATGTGGGCTGAATTATAATGTGTGACTTCTGAGACAGTGTAGTGATCAAATGCGATGGATGATTACACGCATTGCTGTGTACTGTATCATTATCCTGATTCATGACGCTGCTATCCACAAATGTTTGATAACGTGTTCGACAGGGACCAGCAACTTCCTGTTTGATGAAAGAAAATACAGTAACGTGTGCTGACACGCATGATTACAGACCTGCCGTTTCTTATTATGTACTGTACAGTACCTCACCACTGTACAGTGTACGCTGGACCTCTGAAGAGCAAAGAAAAGCCCACTTGCCCGTAGGGATTGAGCTGAGTGGCTCTCACCACGCTGGGCTCCTCTCGCCTAAACACAGCAGCATGGCTGATTGCTCATCGCTTTTCACTTGGAGTAGTGCGTCCATGTGTGGAATGGGTTGTAGGTTGGCGGTAGTGTTGGATGTTTTGGGGCATGGGGGGTGGTGGAGGAGGAGGATGTCCCTTGAAGCTATGAATAGCTCCCTGACAAAGCACTTCAGGGAGGCATAACACGCTCTGCTGACCACCTACACGGAGACGGGCGCCCCTCACGGACACGCAGGGAACGCAGCGGGAAAACGCACGGGGAACTCATCATATGGTCTTTGAGGGGAGCGCGATGTGTTCGCCTGAGTGAGGCTCATGGGTGAGGAGATGTAGGAACACACTGTATAAGCATGTAGCTACACACACGCGCTGTATAAGCTAAAGTGGTGAAATTAATTATAGAAAGCGGCGGTGAAAGGACTGCAATTCACTGGGAGCACGCTGCCATTGTTAGCGGTTACACGGGGTGTAACAGGACTTTTTTGCTAAATGGTAATATTAGCATATACGCAAAATAGTTTCTTTGGAAGCAGAAATGTCAGACGCGTGGTATTACTCGTTGATGTCAACAGTTCACAGAAAAACTGACCCGCTCATGGAACCAGGCGATGAGTCGTGTGACACTGGTCAGGGTTCATTCATCCTCTCAGCACAGAGGATGGGCCATTGTGAAATGTCAGGGCAGTTCAGCCCCATTATAGTAATGTATAAAAGGGGTGGGCTGAATAACAATGTCAATGACATTGGCACACTTCGAATGTTGCCTTCTACCCGTACCTGTCGTAACCGAGACATATGAATGAAGCCATTTTGACCCTGTGTTGTTTGGAACTGAACACCATCACTCAGGATTAGTAGTGATGACAGCTAATTATACGACATCTTTCATGGAACCAAGGATGCTGTTGGAGCTACGTTTGTGTTTCTGTATCTGAGGGTATTATTTTGATGTAATATCCCAGATGCCACAGTAGGTGGCGTATGAACTCTGATATATTGGAGAGGCACAAGTAGGGGGAGGAGATCACTCAGCAGGTGTGCTGCTTACCAAGGATGCACACAGTTTTTTGATCATTGTCATGCTAGAGCCTGTTTCTTCTTTTGCATTCAGATCATTAATAGATAGTGTATATATAGAGAGAGACCTATTTGTAGGGATTTATCTGGGAGGATGATAATTGGATACAATGTTTATTGAAAAAGAAAATCCACGAGTATATGTAAAGTTGTTTTGTTATTTCATCGACATTCTACACAGAAGATGAAGTATCGGCTAAATACTGGTATATATTTGAATGGCTTTAAGGTTTCTGACTGAATCAATCCATTATGGAAGCACGGTATGAAAAACACAATTTAAAAACCAAAGGATTTGGAAATGGGTTAGGTTGTCGGTGTTTTTTAGGATGCCCATGAACAGAGCATTGGTGAGAGACTTGCAGACGGTGGAGGCAGAAACAGTGAGGGTTGGGTTAAATCCCCAGATATCCACAGCCTGGTGTAGGAGATGTGGAGCTTGCACACAAGTATCAGACTCCTGGCTGAGGGTTACATAGTGGTGTGGAGGGTCCCAGCAGGTTCTAGGATGTAAGATCATGGAGGGATTTGTGGTTGACATTGAAGGATTTGAAGGTAATGCAGGAGATTTGTGGCGTTTATCGTAGACATTTGCATCACATTATCGCTTGACGGTAGGCGCACCAGATGTTCTCTCTGGGTATGCTCGCCATAATGACAGTAATCACAGTATCATACATTGGACACACAAGGTAGCTAGCACTTAGGTCAAAATGCCTCACTAACAGTTGGTATATTGCTCAGAACACAGGAAATAATCAGAGAAGACAATCTGGATGCAGCTTCTGCCCATGTTGCCTGTTTGATGCAGTTTGATTGGGTTAGTGCTTGAGCGTTCCTTTGAACATCTCCAACACGTACATGTGTAAAACTGATGAGAGGAATGCTTTGTATGATCACCTTCATGGTTTTGACCACTAATCGTCTTTAAACGATTCACAAACAGATAACTTAATGAGATGCGAGTAAGTCAAGGACACCTTCATTAGCATTCAGATCCCCCTTGATCAATGGAGGTAGGGCGTGTTGATGAGTTTGACCCGGGGCTGCAAGATGCCAGTAATCTCCTTCATTTCTAAAGGGAAAAGAACTAAGAAATCTCTGGAGTCTGGAGAGTTGCTATATGGTTCCTCCATTATTAATACATCTAAAAGGAAAATTCTGTTTTCTTGCTTGTATGCAAGGGAAGTGAAGTTTTCCTAAATCATGCCCACTTGAAATTCCTTGAATAACTTATGGCTCCATCAATATCCTCACAACTTTTGGGCCATCTGTTCTTTTTTTTATTATTATTATTTTTTTCTTTATAAAATAAAGAACACATAAGATATAAGCCAAAATATTTCAAGAGAAACCGTGATAATTGAACAGATACAGCGGAATAATGGGATTTTGTGTGGAAAGCATTAGATGGTGATGTGATGTCCATAGAGGACTCAACCTTTTGACTGCAATTTAATGATCTGGTTATAACTTGAACTCTGTCATGACCCCCGGCATAATGCTATCGTAACTTTTATAGGAAAACCAGCTTCTCCTATTATGGCTCATTCAGGAAGTTTACAACTGCAGCGTGAGTCGAGAGAAGGATGAAGCTCTCTCTCATGCAAGAAGTAACTCTAGTTTTGTTAAATACCGATAATAATGTACAGTATCTGATGAGATTTCTATATCTATCAGACTGATAATAGAAGAATTGGAGATCATTTTTGAAGACACATTTTGCAATCTCATCCAAGTGATGGGAATTTAATTTGACACAACACAGACAGCGTCTAATAAATCATCCATTTTATAGTCATTGTGCTGTGGCTCTGGAACTGGCCTTGTAAACCCGTCGCTCTGATTCTGAGCCCCTGACCATCTGGCCAGTGTGACTTGTCTGTCAGCTCAGCAGAAACCCTGGGATAACTGGGAGCAACCGGAGGGCACGGAGCCACGAGCTGCCACTGTGGCTTACACCATGCATGTGACTTTTGGCAAGGCAGGTGTACGTGCACGCAGGCAGCAGCTGGGCGTCATGAAAACCGTGTACAGAGGTATGCTAATTTACTGTCCGCTTCTTAAAGTGCCATCGCCAGTCATGATGTGTTACTGTGCCTGATGGCTGTGGCTGTCATGCTCTCAGCGTCATTCCGCGTGAGCACATATGCCGAGGAATTAAGAAGAGCGTAACAGAGCATGTCAACAAAGAAGTGATGAATTCACATCTCATAGTAAAGCCATTATGGACCTGACTCACATTGCAGCACAGACCGCAGCAAAGCAATCAGCGTGATTGTTTCTCGGAAGAGACCCGTGATTTCTGTAGCATCATCTAAAGATCTTAATAAAGCAAATGGTTTGCTCACATCTGCTTGGTATTATGTTTGGAAGAGGTTCCATATTAACGGCAGAGCACTTGTGTTGAACGTTATTATGGAAACACAGTGCTGGCTCCAATAATGGAAAAAGTGATATGATTCAGTTTGCCTTCTGAGGCGTCGGCTCCCGTACACGTATAAATACAACCTGCACTCGATCAGCACCTCCCCCCACCCTTTTCCCTCTGGAACCCAAACCAACACTGCCCAGGTTGTGTTGAGCATCTCTGGGCTGGGAGCCAGAGCTGTCGAGACAAAACATAGACAGAGAAGTGCCAAACAGTGTCATCCTGTTCTGGCAGCTGCACATACGTTTTCTCCTAAACCCCATGATAAAAGGGTCAGAAAGCATTGATTTTAGTCTCATTGGATGCACCCAAATAAAAACATGTTTCATTTGTATCAGAGCAAGGACCAAAAAAATTCAACTTTTACCACCGTTTGCTCCAATCCAGACTCATATAAACATTAGGTTCCATGTCATTAATATGGGGAAATGGTCAAAAACATCCCCTATGTGTCGATTATTTCAGTTTTGAGTGTAGTGCAATATACAAAATACAAAGATTATCCGTGTTGCGTTACATATCATGTCAAACATTATGGATGAGCACATTTTCCTGTGTGTAATGATTTTCTCAGAGTATTGAAAACAAATGTTTAATGGTGCGCAGTGCCCTGCAGAGGCTCTCTGTCTGTATGTCTGTCAAAGCTGTTGGATCTTTACTGCAACGTGGCCCCATCTGGTGTGTCCCGTACACACCACACTAACAAATAAACCAGCGCCAAACCTGTCCAGTTGCCTACGGCACATGTGTGCATATTACCTTCATGGCTCATTTCCGGTTCAATACAACACACTGGTAGAGCTGAACAACATGACAAAAAACAACAACTAGTGTCTTAATATTAAAAATCCCTGGGCAACACTGGCAATATTTGTTAACATAACAAAGTTGTCTTTTTCTTCTTAATTGAATTCCCCGCAAATTTCCCAGAGTTTGTAACAATATCCAGTGGAAGTGAAGAGAAGATGAAGGAAACATGGTTCCGTAAATACCTAAAAGCAGGGTGTACCACTTCAATGGGGAAATGTGTGCAGCAGACTTTGCTGCGTGGAAACAGCGAGCAACACATCTGTTGTATACACAGAAAGAGGGGAAACTATTAAGCTACTCATTTTATCTAATTAATGTTGTAGTGATGGGCGAGTGTTTCTAATCTGGGTGTGGACTCGGTGCCAGCTGCTGCACATGTGACCATTTATTTTTGGGCTTTGGAAACACTCACATGCCCCTCTCTCTCCATTGTGATATACATTTGTCATGCACTGTTTACATCGGTTAGACTGAATGATGAGCCCTGTTTGTTTGTTTTTTTAATACTTGCTGTGCAGGAATACTAATTCTGACAAGGCAAGAGTGAAAGGTCTAGTGTTAAATATTTAGATACAATTATTTGCGTATCTATTGGCAGAAATGGTTAATCACCTGTCGATTTCTTTCACTACAAATGAGCCCTTTTGTTTTTAGAGAACCCAGAATGGATAAACTGGACATCTTTTGAGTTTTAATGGTGTGGCTGAAGGCTACCTCAGAGTTACCTACATGTTTCCGAGTGAAGAGTGAGATCAGGGTTGTTCGGCTGCATCATGCAACTTCACTTCACATAACTAAATCCTGTGCACTGTACCTTTAAAGCAACCCTTCAGGCAGTCAGATCTTTCGGTCACGTCAAAGTCAATGCGTACAAGTCCACTGGTTGGGGTTGTGGATTACTAACCTCCAGTAATTCATAGGTCTTTAGACTTCAATGTATGTCATTATTGTTTCCGCTGCATTCAATGATACAGATATTCGCATGCTATAATGAATTACCGAATAACATGAAAACATGAAAGTGATATGTCAAACACCTCAGTCAGACCTGACTTTGGGATGCCGCTTGGCTGAGACAAAGACTGTGAATTGCTCCCTGTAGCAGGTCAAGGTTTATTCTGATCAGGCTAAACCTTTAAGAAACTTCCATTTTTGGAGGCCAGTTCATTCTGGGACTCTCAATATTCTTCCATATCCCTCAGAGCTTCGTATAAATCTTAAATTCCCATCGTCATTGTCTCAATCAGTAGCCTTTCACAGAAACTCGATCTTTTATTCTTCATCAGTAGGAGATTTGAGGAGCTTGATAAAAGACTGACTGGCTGAACGATTGCATGTTGGCAGCTGTCAGTGGTCTTTTCATGGAGCTAATGCAGGTATGTCTTAAAAATCTTAGCCCTGAGTCTGTCTCATTCTCTGACTCATCACTGTAATAAAGCAATTAAAATGTAAAACAGTGGAATTTATTCACAGACGTGTGAGGTAACATTGGCTGCTAAATCAAATGTAATGTTAGTAGATTAGGGATGTGACAGCTCTCAGGTCGCAATGTCAGAATCTGACTCGCTTTTCTTCTTCTCTTCTCTCTCTCTCTCTCTCTCTCTCTCTCTCTCTCTCTCTCTCTCGTGCGCGCGCTCTCTCTTTCCTTTTTGCCTGTAATGTTTTGAAATAGTCCATTGATGAAGATCTCCAAGCCCTGGGGCTTCAGTCGTGCCCACAGATAATTCCTCCTTACTTCTGGTCAATATGTAGTTGATCCAGCATGAAATTATATTTTGTTCAAGATGAAAACAGCGAGTGCTTGTCATCGTTTTTTGAATGTTTGTGCCATCAGAATGTAAAGCCAGTGTAGATAAATATTTGCTCATAGCTGGGTTGGGTTGACTTTATTCCGTAGCTGTCACAGGGCATTACGCACCCTTCCATCACCACAGCAGATATTAAAAAAGCTAATGGATTTACACTATCTAGCACATGGGGCACCACGCACTCCATAACTCACATCCCTTAACTGATTCACTAACTTTGCTACATGCGTGGGAATAGTATCATCATCATTTTAACTGGCAGGAGCGGTGGTAGTCATCATGCTGGATTAAGTATTACAGCATGTTGCATAATGAACTTATATATCGCAGTATCCACTGAAATGTTCAGCAGAGCCCTAGATCACAAGTGATAAAAGCATATTAATTTATGTTTCATTCACATAAAAACCAGAGTCTGTCAAAACTTTGCAACACAAACAGGTCTGAATGACAAGATGTAAAGTCTTTCATCTTCATTTAGAGTCTGATGAGTCTGTCAGCACATCCTTGTTTGTTTAAACAACCCAAGTGTCTTATGTCAGGTTATTGCATCAGCCTTTGTCCGTCTTACCACAATGCAATGCAACACTGGTAATTTTTGTACTTATATTCTATTATCTTAATCATATATATATAATCAAGGACATATTCATTTGACATGTTTTGGTTTCAGTCCCTCTACCCAGCCACTGTTGCTGTTGGGATTACTTTTATCCAAAACGCCAGATTCAGAGGAGGTTTTCTCATTCCACTCCCATTTCAACATATTTTTGCAGTAGGATGACGACTGAATGTGTAGAGGTGAGCCCGGTCATGATGAAGACAGCGAAGATCCATAGTGAGTTCATGTCGGAGTGGATTGTTGATTTCCTGTAGCTGGAGGACGCACATATACACCACCTTTTGCCTTTGCACCTCAGCTTGACTAAAGGATTCAATACGTTCAGCAGGGTTTTGTTACTGCTTAGAAAATGGTAGGATACATCATTCAGACAGAAACAATCTAGGATGACAAGCACAAGAAGAGATGTACCACATAAAGTGTACATGTCACCAATATTCATCTCCTACACTAACACAGAGTGAGTTGCCACAGGCCATCACTGCAGTTGTTTCCCTCACACGAGACATGCGCCCAAAAATGTATTACATTTATAACTGACGAGATCAAAGTAAGCACTCTACTGATATTAAGGTACTTCCTTTTAAAATGTCCAGTATAAAAGTAAAAACCGCGCTGACGCACGTTCATTACCCAGAGGGGAAAACTTCCACATGTGGCGTCACCACAACAAACGCACCAGACCAATAGAAACAGAAGGAGGCCTCTTCTAACCTCATGCCTTTTAATAACTCGCAACCAAACTCCGCACATCCGAAGCCTCCGAGCAATTTCCCCGGTGACACAAAACAAAAGTGAGCTGGCAGGTGATAAATGATTGGACTTTGCTCGGCCCTGTGGTATAATGGCCTCCGGAGCACATGGAGGGGGGGACCTGCGCTTGCAAAGGTGCTGTAGGTGTTTTATTCTCTTTCAGAGTGAAATGGATGTTAATAAACAGCCGCACCTGAACACACTCACCAATCCAGTTTAACGTGCAGTGATTAGGCAAGCTTAGCTGGTTAAGCCTAATCCGCGGCGTTGTAATCCTCGCTGAATTTCGACACGTCGTATATTTAATTTCCAGCAAAGTGCAAGATGTTGTGGTGCACTAACAGACGGTGCACTGGAAATTCTATTTAAGAGAAGGACTTTGTTATTATTCACCGATGTGAGCCAGAATCTCATGAATGTCCCTGCATCAACCGAGTTCATTTATCTTTTTAAAATACTCCCTCTCCCATTGTGCTAATGGACAAATGTAATACATTTATGAGCAACTAATTATAGTTTCCTCGCTCAAGCTCAAGGATCTCTAAAGAACAATGAGTAAAGGTAAACGATTCAGTAAATGACTGTGAGACCTGTTTTAAAGGTGCAGTGTGTAAGATTTCAGTCATTTTGTCTCTTCTCTCGGTAGAAAAAAAACGTTTCAAAACAATTACATTCTGACTTTTTCATTATCACCTACATGTAGTTTTGGTCCTATTACCCTAAAATGAACCCATTAATGTATATTTACATGAGAAGTGAGTCCTCTCTACGGGGGCCGCCATGTTTTTCAGTAGCCCAGAGTGGACATATTAAACATCTTTTGAGTTTTAATGACACCTGAGGGCTACCATAGGTTCTTGCATGCTCAGAAGGGCAAGGGTGAGGTGATGGATACAACATGCAACTTCACCATCAGATGTCACCAAATTTTACACACTGCACCTTTAAGCCAGTATGTACAGTGAGCTGCGGTAACGTTGCAGTTTAAATTGTCCTTTATGTCGACTTGGCTGTTGGCGTCCGTTTAATGTAACAAAGCTTCAAAGGGTGTTCAATATGCTCAACATGAGGAGCCCGAACTCCCACTCAGCTTTTTTCGCCTGCTCCTGGCAGTCGAACGAAAAGTAGCACCTTCCACACACTGCAGTTACCCCACCTATAAAGCCCAAAGAATTATGATTCAAAACGTCAGTCTCACCTTCCCACTGCCAATAAAAATGCCGATCCTGTTGCTTTTCACTTTTCTACTCAGCAGTTCAGGAGCAGAATCATAGGAAACAACAAGCACATTTTAATGGGTCAAATGACCCCACAGGCCCCATCTCGGGTCTCCAGAAGCACTGTTTCACCGCCAATTACATCACTAATGGAGCAGATGGTCGATGCAGAAATGAAACATCCACTCTATCAGGCAAAAACATAACGGCGGCCTGACTAATATTATGCACATTTTTGAGCTTGTATTTACACAGTAGGCTGAAGGACGTCTACGGTCTTCGCTTGCTGTTGTTTGAAATGCAATCCATTCACTCCCACTTTTTCCCCCCAAAAATCAACTTCCAACTCAAATTCTTTGTTTTCACCACTTCCTACTCCATCCATTGTCCCCGCTTAGCTTAGGAAACTGCTCTGGCACAACTGACTGTTTCCTCCTCTCTATTGGAATCACTGCCAACTTCTCCCTTTGTGTGGATATTCCTTTGTTTTACTCTGGTTTGCTTATGCCAAGACCAAGACCTCCACAACCTTGCAGCACAGGCTCTAATATACCATGTCTTAGTGCCAATTGTGCTTACTGAGCTGCTTCTTATAGGTTCATTTCCCACTCCGTTGATAGAATGGCTGCTGCTACTTTTTGTGCCTTTTGCGCAGTGCGTGCAATACGGAGATGTCAGCCGCACATCTGTTTATAAAAAAAACAAACATGTGGTCGTCCCTTCAAGCAGGAAGGCAAAATCAACCCATTACATCGAATGGCAAAGGCCTCGCTCCCATAAATTTGTCTTGGAAGAAGTTAAAAAGTGCAGAGCAACGTAGATGTCAGACAATATTAGAAATCCTTTTCGTCAAAGCAGATTACTTCAACTCACGCCCCACACTATCAGGGGAGTCCATCTCTCATTGTCTTTTACCCAGTAATCTGAGCTTTGAAGATAATGATCAGTAAAAGACCAACAGGCAAGAGTTTTGACACCACGCTCTTCAAGTCTTATCACAGGAAGTGGGTGTCATAATGAATCTGAAACTCATTTCAAAGAAATTACACCCCAAACTGTCACCTGTTAAGACATTACGTCGTATCAGTGATAATTGGAATTCCTTTACAACTTTGGTTTGAATTAATTCAGGATTTGATTAAAGTGAAGTATCGACTAGTTCTGGGTAGATTGATGATGCTGTGATGTGAGTGCAGCATCATGATGCCTAATTTATCTCACACACCTGTATTGACAAGCCTTTTGGTCCCCAAATGAGAGCAGTAATCTATAATTTAAAAACGTATTCATCAATTGAATCTCAGCAAAAATTTGATATGGCGAATTTTGAAAGTCTTATCTTGTTGTTTATTGGAGCTTGGCTCACTAGAAAGAGCTTACTCTTTCGGCTCCCAATTGGCTCCTCAGACTTTTTTGTTGCATAAACATGTTACCAAAATGTGTATTGTGTAAAATTAATTACTAATGTAAGAACGTACACTATATCAAATATTTATCATTTAATGGCTTTATTTAAATCCTAATTGAACTGCTCCAAAAATAGATTATAATATAATAATATATCATAAAATACAAAAACAAAGACTCATCTAGATAAACAAAGTCAAATCTCTGCTTGTAAACTTCTAACTTCTTACAGTCAAACAACACAACATCAACAAAACATACACATTAAAAAGTGCAAAAACAGGTAACAGTTGTGTCTGTAGTCAAGATTGGCATTGAAATAAAACCAAGTGCCTCAGCATTGAGGGGTTGATCCAGTTTCTCCTTTCTGTTATGAATGATCTACACTACAAAGCTTTATAAATACTTATTATGATAAGTGATGGCTACCTTAGAATTTGGCAATAGCATATAATATGATATAAAACACGGTTTGCTTACCTTTAAAAAAAAACAAAAACAAAAAAAAATCCTTACATCTTGAATTTTGAAGCTTTTTAAAGGCATCTTGCTGCCTTAGCTATTACGAGTCATAGCCCCTCCCACTGTTGTAAGCAGGTGAGGCTATTACCAGTAGTGGTCACCTCCAGACCATCAATCAGCCACATCAACATTAGCTTCTCTGCATTAGCACCGGACTTTTTAGGTGGAAATATATTGGTCTCAATTCTAAATTGGGCACTGGCACTAGATCTGTGAAAAAAGGGATGTGTTTGAGCTGCTCTCCACTAAAAGGGCCAAAGCAATATATTTCCAACAGCTGAACCCAAGAATCCATTAACACACACTGCCAAGGGGGCCTGCCTCTATCAGATTACCCATTGTATAAAACACACACCGCACATTGCTTACTGAGGGAAAAACATCCATACTCTGTGGGGGCAAGACGTGGGCCCAGTGGGTATAATGAGCCCACCCCTTGTATCTAGATACAGGTAATCATTTCACTACAAATTAAGGTGGTATCGCTTCCATTAGTCAATCGCACTTGGATTTCAGCACATGGAGAGAGTGGCAAGGAAACCAGAGCAGAAAATTGATTTTTGTCATGCCAAGTGAATCCATCATATTACTTAAGTTATCAGCCTTGTATCTTAATTAAAAAAGATAAGTTTGGATATTAATACATGTTTAATACAAGCTGGTGGGAGCTACACACGGTGGCAAGGCACTAACCAAGAATACAAGATGAGCATTCTCTGATGAATTAAAAACAGAAAGACAAAGGATGTCAGTTGTTCTGACATCAAGATGAACGCAGGGATGCAGAAGGGCTAAATCAGCAGAACCAGTGAAGGGACAGTTCCCTAGAGGGTTATAGCAGATGAGCAAGAACTCCAGACCAGTTCCACGGATGTAATTTCAGTCAACAAGCAAGCATCTCTAATCCTGAAAACTGAATAGGGCCAATGAACTAAAATTTAGTTGATCATTCGCAGTGTGAAAACATATTTCCAGGACAGCAACAATGGAAGAATAACAAGCAGCTTACAGGATTGTTTGTTATCAAAATACATGCATGTATTATAAAGTCTGACTCTGAAGGTTGAAAGGTTAATAGTGAATACAGTAGCTCAAATGATAACACACCGGCATCTGGTGCACAACAGGACATGTGTATATCTACATCCATGCAAAAATCTTAGACACTGTGTGAAATCCGGTGTGAAGCTACTTTGCCTGTGCTGATCAGACTTGTCATATTTCCCACCATAAAGATATTATTTTCCAAGACGCTGTTAACAGAAATACAATCTGGTGATGCTTTGACAGGCCCAGAACAATCAGCCAACCCTGCTATGTTTATCAAACAGATGTGCGGCACAAGTTTATCCTCAGTGTTGGGGTGATTGTCACGATCTTCTCCATACTCAGATGATGTAAATGTCGATGTTTAAAGCTCGGACTTGTGGAAACACAGATGAGTCAGATGAGGAAGCTGCGGCAGAGGAAAATGGATGATATTGCAGTCAGACAGAGGCTCATAAAGGCCGGAGCAGAAGGTGAAAATAAAACCATTCCCAGTCTCCGAGGGCACAGAGGCGATGAGTTCGGAGAGGGCAAAGTTGATGATACAGGGATTTCTGGGCCAGCCAGTGTGTATATCACAGATTTATAACAAACTCCCAAAACTGAAGCCAATTTCCAACTTTGATGTTTATGGTACATGAGCTGAGGAAGTGGCCATTGTGATGACAAAGATCAGTGGAGGAGAAACCTTCATTCACCAAACGGCTGCTCTGTCCAATAAACCCTCGCAGCCATTGACCAGAGAGGAACTTTCATCTGACTTTTATGTCTTTGATTACTGTATCGTGCTTCTCTCAGCGCTCCCCTCCATTTGCACCGACATGCACTCTCTCAGCCAGATTGCCGCCTGTTGATTTGCACAAGATATGATGCAATTTCCTTGTGCATGCCTGCCTGTACATGTTTCTAACATATTGCCATACAACTCTTGCCTACCAGCTCTACAGTTTTATGAGTTTTGCCAAAGTCTGCACCACTGTTCTGTTCTGTCTGCCACACCGCTAACACTTTTTTGTGGTCACTGTAGTTATCATGAAAAAAAAAAGGAATTGTGCAATTTAATGCTTCGATGAGACCTTAAAATTAGATTTAATCTGATTTTGCGAGGACACTGCGTTTGAAGTTTGGAAACTGAGCTAAAATAGAAAGTGAATTTCAGTGAGGCTCCTGCAGGAGGAGCCGATAATGTGCTTTACTTCTACGCCTGCTTAATTCTTAAGCGATTATCGACCACTGCTGCGTGGTTTATTTTTTGTCAAAAGAGACTGATACCACTGGGCGGCACACAAGGACTTGCAGCTGAATAACCCCCTCATACACCCACCCCCAAATGCCTTAATGCGCGTTCTTATAGAAACACTGCAAAGCCAGGGCGGGTGGGGGGTGCACTGCAGCATATGAGACTCACTCCAACAGTGGTGACTCAGATTTCCCTAAATTATCTTTGAGGAAGGACATCGCTTTTTGTCTGAGGCTTTTTCTTTGACATTGGATGAAAACGCTGAAGCGCTGAACATGTTAAACTTGACTGTTCAGTAAATTGACATGGTAATTGTTATCTCTAAATGTTCACTTCTCCATCTGTCTGTCCGGGTGAGTCAGCATAGGTATCCCTGGGTTACACATGTCTGTTTGTTATCGCCACACAATCACATTGCCTCTCCCTCTAGGCACGAAGTTACCCACGCAGCCTGCAGCAGGGAGAGGTCTTCCTGCTCGGAGGTTAATCTGGGATTTGTGCGGCTGTATGAATCAGCATTAAGCCCCTGACATTGACATAATAGTGAGGTTGCGCTCTCAGACACAGTTTAGCAGGGTAAAGGAGATCTCATTGCTGATGTCCATGGAGTTCGTCTGGAGGAGGCCAGATTGCTGCGGCACTCAGTCTGCTGTCCTCATCAGTCCTGCTATCACGCCGCGTGGCTGCAACTGACCTCCATACCACATCAGCCCCCATGCCCATTCGTCTGCTCACCCGGCCCCATAGCGTTTCTGCACTAAGGTTAGAAATGTAAAAATACCTACACATGTATTTGAGCAAATGTATGTCTTATAACCATCGCTGTATCTTAGGAGGATTGATGCATGATATAAATATGTAGCATTACAGCAAAGAAATTACAAAATGATTTACCCTGCAATAAATAGTGACCGAACTGTCTTTGTATCCTGATACGCGCAAGTTCCCTCCTCTTTGTGTGCGATGCACTATCTCCACTGCTGCTATCATAAGATTTAGTATTCATGAGGAGAGAGAAAGATGGGGTTTGTACTCTTGTGAGCCAGCATGGCTGGAAAGGTCTTTTCTTGGAGGGGGCGCTCAAAGTCAGACGTGAGCGTGGGGAGGTTCAGTGAAGGCTGGTGCTTTCTGCGACTCCTGACTCTGTTTGAGTCTGAATTCTGTCGTCGCTGCTGAGGGATCATGACCTCTTGCACAATTATCCCGCTGATGACGAGAAAAGTCCAATCACGACTGGGTAATGGTGTTTCGTTTTCACTCCATGAAAAGCCTCCAAATAAAAGCTATAATCACTCTCGCACAATTACAGCCCATGCAGCACCTCATTTCCCTGAATGTTCATCTAAATTTGCCAACACGGTTTAAATGGACATTCGCCCTCTTATTGTTTTTGCCCGTCATAACTATTTCATTACCTTGGGTCGACGATGGCTTTAACAATTCAAATGTAGAGGTGAAGGGGATATACTGTGGCTGTGTCACACTGGAAAAATAATGTCAGTGTGGAATTGTGTGAGAGTATGATGGCATTAATAATAATGTACTCCTCAACAATGTGTTTCCATATTGTCAGCACAAAATGTTGACTTATATGGTGTCTTATTGCAGTAATTCATACTTTTAAAGAAATGATGTCATCGCAACATGCAACACAATACCACAGCAAACACCATGGGTATGAAATTATGATTTTCGACGGTGGATGCCAGGAAGAAGCATTTGGGTTATTGTGTTCATTCAGATAAAAACTAAGCGGTACCACTGGTGGTGTTGTGTTTTAATTGTGTGGCCAGAATGAGTCAATTTGCAGCAGATTAATCTGCAGGTTTCACATGTCCAACCGTTAACATCCATCTGTTTTGGCAACACTGCCGGGTTTTATCCGTGCATGTTGTGTGATTGTGTAGTTCCCTTCATTTTGTCAGGCTCCCCTTCCCATTGACATGTTTCTATGGTATTTTTGTATTTTCTGTAAGGCTTCTAAAATCATCTCATCACGGACCATCTTGTTTATCATACTGTGTGAATGAGTTTCACTAGACCCTGCAACCTACATGAGTTTTATCATCTTCCAGTTTAGCGTGTTAGTAGCCATGAGTATTTGTAATAGAACTCGTGAATTAGAGCAGAATATTTTGCAAGTTACCATGGTAGCATTGTTACCTATCTAATGCCGACCGCCATTGTGTTGTTGTTGCTTTCCTTGTTCTGGTCATTGTTTCCACTGCACTGTGATATAAGACTTGATGCTTGGTAGATATAAAGAAAAGAGAAAACAAACAATGTAAACTAATTTCAGCCAATGGAAAAGCTAGTAACTTTATCTTCTTTAGCAGATTAGCAGATCCCGGGATATACATGATAATCTTAATATCGTAGCTTCCTATGATTTCTGTTTGTTGGTATGAAAACTTTTAAATGACATTACATGCAGTGTTGTAAAGAGCGACATGTTTGTTGATGCTCTGATTTCTAATTCTCCAATTTTGCATTGTATGGTAAAAGTTATGGTTAAATGAGTTACATGACTGCATCATGTGTGTTTGATGTTGAGAATTCATTGCCAACTTTCTCTCAGACATACTGTATGTATCTGCCAATACATTGAAATCTGATACTTTCCTATCAGCATCGACTTCAGTCTTGTTGCTTTTTGTTTGATGAAATATCATTTCGGTTAAAACCAACAAGACTCTTCAAATACATTATGTAATTCAACATTTGTTTTAGTGTTCCGGTCCATCCAGACCATTTTATTTACCCTCAAGAGAATAAACCCTTCTTTGTACTCTTCAAGGAGGATACAGTATTTAAAAAAAAAAAAAAAAACCTAGATTAAAAACTTTGAAACATTTTGTAAACCAGTGGACATCTGCAGTGGAGCCTGTGAGATGTGATAGCCAATGCCCCCAGCTTTAATTAGCTCACAACACTGGGCATGAACATTACACCAATTATCTTTCTTCAAGTATCCACTGGGAGGAAATGTTACCCATGGCAGGTTCTCTATAGGGGATGCTTTGGCAGCTGCACATCTAATTACACCTATAGGGAAAATCTCTTGGATATCTGAATGGACCAATTTATACTCATACCAGCCAATTAACAGTCCCTGTAAGCCCACGGCACAGCATTTAGTTTTTTATTAAAAATACACAACCTAGTGTCCATGTGTTCTGCTTAGACGTGCTTTCTGTGGTGAGCAACGCCCCCTACTGTAGGACGGTTTCTGCAGACGTGTGACTGATGCACATGAGGCTGAACCCCTCAACCTTGCACTCATGTTGCTTTTTCATTCCATGAATATTTAAACAGTCCTCTCACATGTTGTATCAGCAAGATGGCAAGTTTCTGGACACCCGCTTGAATTATTCATCTTCCTGCACACTTTTATTTTGTCCATCTGGGAAAAACCTATGAGACCAATCAATGGGCTTTTCCCCATGTGAATAACTCATGTGATCTGAATTCAATCAATGAAGTTGATGCCTTCCTCCACTTCTCTCTGTGAAGTATGTCACATGAATATACACATTCTGGACTGAGCCATATTATCTCTCAAAGGTCAGCGGACCTTTTCAAATTACCTCTTTGGTCAAAACAGCAACAACATGGAGAATGAGAAATAGTATTTCATATTTCCATTCGCCACATTTAAAGATGTGAGTTCAAATGGGAGAAGCAGATTAGGCCCCTGTACTGTTTTCATTATTTTGTTTCCACTCAAAGAAAATAGATTAGATTTTCAAAAGGTCAGCCAGAGGAATATTGCCCACGGCAAACTTCAGGCACCATGTTTCGCCATGGATCTTTATTCAATAATGTATGACTGTATGCTGTTTCATCATGACTGTGATGTCTTTGATGACCATTCTACTATCAAATCAAACTTTTCAGCAACTTGGCTTCAAGTTTTACCGCTAGACTCCGTAAAACTGGATCGAACTCTTCAGTATTGTTGTCTCCCTTACACACACAATCATCACCGAAAGCTTTTATTGGATATGATAGACGAAGGTGGTGGTAATATTTAAAGGAATATTGTGCAGTTTTTCTCTGGTTGGTTACACCTGTAGGACTTGCAACATTGCATTTGTCCAAGAGAGTCTAACCACCAGATTTGACCTGTAAACAAATTTTGTTCACTCATTGTTTTGGCCTGACATTATTTCATTTGAGTGTCCTGCTCAGTTGTGGTTGAGGCCCTGCCCTCTCCTGTGGTGCACTGTGATTGGCTGTGGGGTACTGGCACTTCAGCCCATAAAGCTCCCATTCTATTCCCATTCGTGTTATAATAACATACATTTGCCCCCATATACATAAACGTAACACCACAAACTTCCAGTGCATCGATGAGTGAGAGGGATCACTTTTGGATTCAGCTAAAAATCATTTTCTGCATTTAAAAAACCTCAAGATCAAGTTGAGTGTATGGGTTATGTTGCATTTTGTTGTAAAAGGTTTAGTTTTAAAGTACTATGAATTAATAAATGAAATCACTTACTTTTGTACAGTGTAGCTGTTAATGTCCCTGAGGATACTGATGTTTAGCATTTCCTCAAGAAAACATTTTCCACTGCACGTTGCTTTAGGTCCAACGCTATGTCAGTCTACCCATATGGATAAGCCTCATTTCTATTTGCCTCTGAGCTGCCATGCTTGGATGAATGGAAAGAAAAGCCAGTGGGAACTCAGACTACAAATGACACTGAAAATGCTGTGACACATGCAATGTCAAAATACTGATACGTTTTTAATATTTTCCCTCTCCAGTTCACCGGCGCCCTCACAGACTTGAGATTACTGACAGGCCACTTCATATTTTCAGATTCTCAGAGAGAGCGGGGTTACGGGCTCACCTATAGCAGGTGACATCCTTTAAATTGCCGGTCATGATCTCACCTATTTACCCCTTGGCCCTTGGCAGCCTGCCCTCTTCAGCAGCATAGTGTCAGTTTTTTCACTCTGTCCTGTTAGCAATGACAGTGGACACTGAGTTCACTGGCCCTCAGTAGCTTGTTTTTAATGCAGGTGGTAGAGTCGGGTGTTGACGGGGTGTGCACACGGATCAGGCCGCTGCATAACAGAGCCTGTGTTTTTGTGTGCGCAAATCATTTGTGTGTCTCTGTGTGTGCTCGCATCGGGGGGGGGGGGGGGGAAGGTTGGGGCGGGGGGGGGGGGGGGGGGGTAGGTTGGTACGATGGTGCGGTACAATGGCGCTGCGCCCTTATTCCATTCTCTAGGAAGAGCCCTGCTATGGTAGAGTTCAGTTGTCAGTAAAAGTCAAAACATGCTTAGCATGTCCACTCTGGGCTACTGTAAAATCATGGCGGCCCCCGTAGAGAGGACCCCCTCCTCATGTAAATATACATTAATGGGCTTATTTAAGGGTAATGGAAGAAAATCATAGATTTCGGTAATTATAAATTCATCAAAATGTCAGTATGTATATGTTTTGTAATATTTTTTTAAGCGATAAAAATAAGTGAAATTGTTCACACTGCACCTTTAAGTCAAACCAGCTTTATCAGCCCCTGGTTGCTTGCTGCATAACCCAGCCTCCACTGTGTAAGTAGATAGGACATGTAGAACATGTTGCCCCTTGATATGATAAATACGTGTTCTAAAATTGATTTTATGAAGACTTTGCTTTTAATCATCTCCATCTTTCTTTCTCTGGTTTTGTTGTACACCCGGAAGAATAACTGTATCCAGGAATGACTTTTTTACAGTTGACCAAAAAGAGCATATACACTGGGATCTGTATCCATATGCTGAACATATACAGTATATTCCAAGATTAAACGCAGTGGAAACTGTGCTATAGAGCCATGACAGGATTAGCCATGTCATGTACAGTATAAACATACAATAGATGGGTTAGCCTGATTAAACTAGTGTCTTCCGTACATTACTGTATATTAGGTGTTTGCCAGTGGGATTGAACGGAACCAACCTGAAGTTATCCCAAGTAACTTTCTTGATTGGTCAACAAAGAACTGAAAAAGCAAACTATACAATACCTGATTGCTTCACGGTCAATTAAGGCTTAGAGCAAAGCAGATGAGATCAATGCTGTTCCTCCACAGGATTTAATGGGGAATTAAGACATGTTAGGCAACATCCACCATCCTCCACCATTTCAAACTTTAGGGCTTGTGTGCAAGGCTGTGAGTAAATAAAAGAGGGCAATAATAAGCTCCCCAGTCCTGATAATTGCAGTCAATTTAGCTATGAGTAGATGTGAGGGTGAATGGAACTGGTGTTATCTACATGGGACCAGCCTGTGATAGTAACGCAGAGTCCCAGGGTCCTGGGAGACTAATAAAACAGTAGGATTACTGAGCGCTCACTCCGCTTGCACCAAGGACATTTGCCAATAACAACTTTATCTGCCTCCTCCATGCGCCTTGGGTTCTGGCATTTGTAACTGCTGGAAATTAAGAATCGCTTTGTTTTGTCTCCAAGCTGGGGATTGCTGACTGGCTGTAATCAAGAGAGGGAGGAGAGAGAGAGCGAGAGAGGGGAGAGATTCTTTAAAATCCTTTTTGATAAAACCTGAGAGCAATTTCATCATGTCACTGTCATTTTGCCATGTCCCCTATCAGTTGATTAATCAGGGAGAGTTGTCTGTTGAAGTCAGCCATTTGAGGATTAATAGAGGATTTCTCTGTGTTTTCTCATGTCAACTGCGCTCTTCCTCTTCCTTAACAACCTCGTTCTCATTGCAACAACTAATAACTCATGAACGGGAGTCGACAGAGGCCCAGAGGTTTTGGTTTGCACAGATTAACCTTCATCGTTTAATGCTCGTGTCGTGACAATTCCGCATATCCTCAGAATCTCTCATTACGAAATACAATAGGTGGTAATGACGTGGTAATACAGTCACTCTTGCACTGATTAAGCATAGTGATTCTTCTTAATTACTTGATGTAGCAGCCTTATTCAGGTAAAACAATCGGGTAACTGTCATATCTATGGAGTTTGGACTGTTGCCGAGACACAATGACGACTTTGAGGAGTCAAACTACTGTCAGCTGACATTGTTAAGACAGAACAGTTAATCAAGCGATTCATTTAATGACAGTCCTCGTTGATCAACAGATTCAGTCATTCGGTCAGATTCAGGCGCATGAGCTCTTTTTCTTGTTGTTGTTTTTTCTTTTTCCTGGTTTGCATGTTCTTGTCGTTGCTTGGCTTCTTTGCAGATGCTTCTCGCCCTCAAGCCAAAGATATAGAAATGTGGAGAGCTGGAAACGTCATATTGACAATAGCTGTGACTGGTGGTTTTGTCTCTTTGTGTTGGTTCATAGATCCGCTGTCCAGGGTTCATGCATCTCTCTCCAAATATATATCCCCACAGAACCTTCAAGCAGTATAGTGTATTGGCTGCATGCATGGGTGAATGGATGAATGAATGGAGATATGGATGAATGAGTGGATGGGTAGTGTTATTCATGGATAATGTGCAGAACAACGCATTCCTTACAAACAGCAAAACAATGATTAAAACACAAGTGTGCACATCTCACTTATGAAGCATGCTGTTCTCTACTATAGGCAGTGGCATCTATTTCCATGTATTATTTTATAGGGCCACTGTCAACATCCAATAGTGAAATATGATGCGCTGATTTGCTGCTCTTCATTAAAGCACATTAAAGATAATTCACCTAAATCCCCAGTTTTTTTTTCATTCTAACTTATTTGGTGTCTGCAAACAAAACACTACTAGGAACCAGAATTAAACATTGCTAACATGCTAATCCCTCACCGTGCATGCAAACTACACGTGATTTATTTCTGTTGAGATAATTACTGCTGTGGTTTAAGTCAGTATTATCATCTTTGCCCCAGCTCCTTGTTGCTCTACCACTGCTGACTTCCAATTAACTCAAGAATATGATACAGGTTGATTGATACAGAAAGAAAGGCGGGTTATCGCTATCAGGTTTTCTGAACAGAAACAATGAAAAATGATCTTCATGTCAATAACCTGATCAAAGTTCCGGTAGAATACACAGTCAGATTACTTCCCGATGAACATGTGTCCGCCAACCAGCATGAACAGCTTTTCTTACTGTTGCCAAAGAACCAGTGCTGCCTCCCTCTCCCTCTCGTACTTGACGTAAAAATGCAGATGTTCCCCTTTTCATTTGTGCCATTGTGCTGCACCACATGTTTAAAAAAAAAAAAAAAACTGTTGCCCCTCTTCCCTGAAATGAGCCAGATGCTTCTGACATTGCAGCACCGTGGGGAACACCTGACATTAACATAGTGCTCTTCAGGGCTGTGTTTAATATGCATTTGAGCCCTTTTCTCTTTTTCGGCAGCTCTCGTCCGTGTGTGTGCCTCATTGTCTCACTGTTCTGAAGCGAGAGGAATTCAACCAGGGACCCCAAACCTGCAGCAAACCTACACGAGCCTGGGGTTGGTGAGGTCCAGCACAGACAGGTACCTTTCAAAATGCTGTCAGCCGTCAGTGCAAATGTGTTTAAACATTCTCATCACTCACATGCCAATTGCTGGTGTAGAGTTCAAACCGCATGCTCGTACTCATTCCTCCCTTTAATTGCTACCTAGGGCTCATCTACTTTACCTAAGAGATAACAAAGTGGATCTCAATGGACAAGTCTCAGATATTTCCCCCCATATTTCCCCTCCCCCATTATCGTTTCCATAGCAACTATCAGAAATGCAGGTGCTGTTGTGAGCGCAGTAATAGAATACATTTTTCTTTCGAATCTAAAGTCTTACCTGTCAAAACAGCGGCTCGTGCATCAGCAACAGCAAGCACAGGAAGTTGTAATTGACCACAGTTGCTTTGAGAGGCTTAAAAGTGTGTAAGATTTAAGTTGAAGTATTTCTGTTTCAGTTTGCAGCAATTTAATCTAAACTAATTATTCTGATGTTTAGTGTGTGCCTTTATGTACAAATCGTAGTTTTCAGCCTGTTATGTTTACATTAGCAGAGCGTTCTGTCAATGGAGGCAGCCATGTTGCACCACCACGTTTTTTTGTAGGTTCTCCTGCGTACTTAGAAGGGACGGCATGGTTTTAGCTGCAATATGCAACTTCACCCGTAAATCCTCCACCTATTTAGATGGACTTTAGCACTGGTTCTCAGCAAATGAAATGAGTTATGGTTTGCTACGATGCGCTAAGTTGTCACATTTGGTGCCACATGTGAGAGACAGCAGTAATCCATTATTACTATGGATTTGTCTGTGGGCTTGTAATAAACTAGGTGGCAGTGAGGAAATAAGAATGCCATTCGATTAGAGCAGGTTTCCCGACAGCCACCATACTAATTTGCAGTTAAGACCATTGGACGTACGCAGCTGCCGCAAATGATTGTACGGGTGTACGAGACGCGAGTTCCGCGTGTGGTTAGACTTCCGCGTCAGCGGCAGTGTAAGTTCCTTTCAATTATGGCGGCAGACAAAAAAAATGGCCTCCGCGATGATAAGAACCTGAGCCAGAGGTTCATGCGGTAATGTATAAGCCGTCCTTTGTCTCGCATTTAAAAGGCGGCAGCGGTGAAACTTGCGGGGCCATATATTTCACTGCAGACCACTTTCAACTGTGTATAGGTGGTGTGTGATTTAACAAGGGAAAGTGGGCATTTGCATGTTGTTTGTAACCGCCCCGTGACATTGCGCCGGGCCCCGGTGTAACCTCCCAACCTGCTCCAACGTCGGCAATTAAAAATAGACAGCGTGGGTTTTTTCAGAGGAGCAGAGGAGGAACGGTTAGTGGGGGAGCGTAGCCCAACGTTCGTCAGAAGCTGCTGTAAAGTAAAAGGCCGTTGTACATATGTGTTGCGTAACATGAAAGGGTTGCACGGAAGAGACGTGGTATGATGGCATGAGATGGAGAGGCACAGTGATGTGAGTTGCTGCTCAACGTTGGAGCCGATGGGCGGGGTGGGGGCGGGGACGGGGGCGGGGGGCTGCAGGCTGGAGCTCAGCGGCTATTTCAGGGCTTGTTCCCATCGGGGATGAGTCTTAGCAACATGCCACAGGACATTATTTCATGCATCACTGAGCCGCCTTGAAACTAATGCAGCCATTTCTTTATTTTTTTTTTATTTTTTAGACCGCTGCAAAGCTGTGTTTTTCCCGAATATTGCGAAACCCCGTGGTCGTGTCACTCTCATGCACTGTACTCCTGTATGAGCCCGTTGACTAATGAAAACTCATTGAAATTCTTGTTTTTTACTGCACGCAGGAAATAAGCCTGAAGGATTGTGAGTGTTTGCCGGAGGATTTCCCAACACGGATGCAGCGAATGATCATTCGAGCACATCCTCTCACTGCCTGCCCTGCTACCTCAGGAAAACAATGGGCCTCAAGGAACAATAGGTTTAGCATAGCAACTACACATAAAACTACAGTCAGACCTACAATTTATGTGTGTAATTGTACGCTGCCGTGTCCAGTGTTCTGATTACTCTGTAAGCGGCTGCCGGGGGATCTGATGCTGATCTTCTGACACCGGGATATTTCTGTCGCTTCGAATAATTATTTCTGTTCCAGATTGTAGACATACAATTATTTACAACGTGCCACTCGTTCACAATGTTACCCTCACTGTGTTCTTTATCTTGACACAATGCTCATTAGCTCCAAGGACACGAGCAGTGTATCGTGATCGGCCGTGTACGTGACCTTGCGATAATGCAGTAAAGGTTTCTTGGTGTGAAATCACAAGACTAACATAAGACACTACTATAATAGGAGACAGTACATTAAAAATGACATAACAATTAGTTTCAGCAGTGGCATATTAAGCTTGTTAATAGCACTTTTTAATGGTTTGAATGTGCGTGACAAGAAAAAACATGGTAGGGAGTCGGCAATGAGCAGATTGTTAGACCTGAAAATTAATCAGGCCAATAGACAAGTGATTTTTAGATATCATATTTTTCTGTGATACTATTGATGGGTGATTGAGATCCTTTGGCTTCACTTTTGGGATGTCTATCATTTTTACTCTTGGCTGAAACGAGATGGAAACTTTTCAGGACTGTAAAACAAACTACAATGACTGAGAGGAGAATGATATAATGTAGTAATAACATATGTAATATATATATATATATATATATAGTACTTATTGAATTGAATGATTTGAGATTTTTTTTGTCACATGCGTATTGTACTCTGCATAAGCAATGAACTGTTATTGCAACAGTCCTAATTAAAATGATTTAGAAAATATGAGACGATAGGTGAGAGGGGCAGCGCGACAGTATAACACAAAAGTGATACATTGGGTTAAAGTGAAAATAGCAGTATAATGATAGTATATTAAGAGTCTTGGGATGGGTGTGGTTAGTAATGGATGTGTGCTGGATGTGTGTCACGCTTCAGGGGTGTGTGTGTGGGTGAGAGGGGTGAATGTTAAGTGTGCAGGTGTGTGCAGGGTGTGTGTTGGTGCGTGGGGTACGTGTATGGTTGATGGACTGCACCCTGCATGTGCGTGCGTAGTATTTAATGTATTTTCAAATCCACGACTGTGGAGTATTTCAAAAGGTGTTCGTCATTTTAAGAGGCAGGGCTAAGTGGGGTGAAAAAGTCAAATCTTCACACACTTCACACAAACGCAGAATGAGTAAACAGAGAGAAGACGCATCTCTGCTCCCCCTTTATGCTCGGCTGTGATGCAACCATGGCCCTGGCTGCAGAAGAGACTATTTCCTTTAAATGTTAATCACGGGGCCAACATAATTAGCCGCTGGTCCAGTGTAACATCCCGTGTCAAATGAAGAGCAGGACTTTCCAGAGGAGAGTGATTGCACTTGAAAGTCTGGCAGATTACCACACATAAGTATAGCCTCGGACGAAATTTCCCGCTTGGCAAACTTAATATTTGCTATGCAATTGCCTTGAAGGTCCTGAAGATTTAGCAGAGGAAGTTGTGATTGTTGAACAGAACATCTACAGAGACGTGTGTGTGTGTGTGTGTGTGTGTGTGTGTGTGTGTGTGTGTGTGTGAAAATCCAAACACACACACACACATGCATGCACACAGCACTCTGGGCTTATTTGAATTTATAGTGAACATTTACATGTAGACAGATAAAGAGGCGAGCTGGAGTTTCTACATCTTGGAAACTCCTTCATGTCGCGTCCTTTAACAGCGAACACATCAGTGGATAATGACACAATAATAAAACAGGACTCCCCTCCTTTACGTACTCATCCTTTTCTCCGGCGTAGACATTTGCTCGCGTCTCCAGGGATCTCAAATCTCCGGAGGGCGCCTTGTTCGTTAAATTAATTGTTCTTTCCCTGTGATGAAGGAATTAGACTGTCATTTGCAGCGTCTCCCTATATTGATTTTTTTTTGTTTTGAGGGTGTGACAGATTGCGCCTCTCACTGTGAAAATCAAACTGTGTATGAGTCATCTGGGATGCATTTTCCAACTTCTGACTGTTTCGCACATTGTTATCTCTGCACCGAGCGCACACGTCGCTCCCGAGGGAAATCAAAGAGGACGCGGAGAAAAGGACGATCGGCTGAAATTATTCAATACTAATATTTTGTCCACCCCCCCCCCCCCAAAAAAAACGGCTGAAATTATTCAATACTAATATTTTGTCCCCCCCCCCCCCCCCCAAAAAAAAGAAATTCACTTGAAATTCTTAGCGAGGAGCCATTTGCGATGTGATCCGCGAGTTGTTTTTACAGTCGGTTGATTGTAAGTATAGAGCGTGACCCAGGTCCAGATTTCTGTCTGGCATAAATATTGATAAAAGCGGCGGGTGTGTTCCACAGGCTGACAGAGTTCAAAGACAGGACAGGCCAGACAAAGAGAAGTGGACAGCTCTTTGGTTGAATATACAACAGACCCACCAATACACACACACACACACACACACACACACACAGACACACACACAGACACAGACACACACACACACACGCACACACACATGCATGCACATACACACAAACACACTTCGCTGCAAGTCCTGCAAGACAAAAAGCACTTCAATTAGAGCAGGAAATATTGATTGCCATGCTTTTCTTCATGTGGCCATTGTTAAACGGGACACGTAGAGCACCGGGCAGAGCCACGGAAGATGGGCTGCGTATCTGCTCCGGCATCTAAATGTCTTTATAAGAATGTCATTGACGCACAGATCCTTTCATCACATTCATTAAGTACAATTAAAATAAATCACCTGAGTTTTATTTTGTATTCGTCTTAAATGGTTAAGGAGTCTGTTTTCCATGAGCTGCGTTGTTCTATCGATCATCATGATGCTTGGTGATTTCGCCTCCTGAGGAACAGTCCGCGCTCGCTGCCGCCCACATTCTGCTCCATGGGCCTTTTCCATGACTATTTTAGCAACACAATTATTAATGTGACAGCAGTATATACACGTGTCAGCATAAATTATTGACATTTGCCTGGGCTCAGCTATAAATAGTGTTGTGGGAGCGGGTTTGTGCCTTTATCTCCTGACAGGCTTTCCATCGCTGTCACTGGCCACTCACTGCCTTTATACGTCTCCACAGTGAAATGGGCGGATGGACACGGAAGTGCTTGTGCTTCACCATTCATCTGCGAGGCAGGTCGATCTGAGACTGTGGGTGACTCACTGTCTCACACAGATACACAGGAGCCACATGTGTTGTTTGCTTTATTACAATAAGTGTAATAATATTTAGATGTAGAACATAGTAACTGAATAGAAATACATCACATTAATATCATCATCATGGGGAATATTTGGATTTGTATGATGTCAATATGTTTGGATATGCATTAACATATTTGAAATCCTTAAAATGTTCTACTTCTAGCACTTTTTGTTCACTTTTTGCATTTGTTGTCAGCTCATATCTGCAAATTGATGTTTTAAACTTTATTGGAGGAAAAATAGGAAAACATCTGCAAACGCCTATTGATTTAAACTTGTTAAAATTTTTATTTTCATTGATTCTATTTACTATGATTTATTTACCCAAATTGTTTACTATTTATTTTTGTGTCTCTGAGTTTAATATATCCAAAACACAACAAAGTATAGTATATATAATAGCAAGACTATAGAAATGTAATATGAAAAAAGACTATAGTAGACTATACCACAAATAGACTACATCATGAATAAAGTGCAGACATACTCGCTGGCACTAAACTGACATGAGGTGCAGGGGTTGAGTAGTGACTTATTATTGGATATTTCATTACTTGTCCACCAGAGAGCACTGACAAGTTTGTGCCTGAAACCTCTCACTCTGCACATCTCCTGGTCACAGCTCATTAAGAACCAACATATTCATTATTCAGTCTTAAAAATAAAGTATGAAGTATAGAAAAGAAGAGAAAGAGGAAGAAGATATTGCTGCAGTAAATTTATGAGTCAAACATTTACCATTCAAATCTATTTCAATTACACCTACATCACTTAACTTTCCATTATCCAGAAAATGCTGTTATCAATTATTTTTCATTTTTGCCTAATCCTGAGCGCGTGGTGTAGACATTTGAAACCTCTGGTGCACTCGCATGCATTGCATGTGTAATCCTGAGATTTAAGTTGAGCACAGAAAACCTTCCCCACCTCAGGATGTAGAATTTTAAACCCCCCTCTCTGCGTCTGACGTGCACATACGTCATTCTCTGCAGCGAAGGCCAAAGATCCCAGTAAATATAGGCAAAACGCGGAAGTGAGTGCGGGGGAAATGTTGAACTGTGAATGACAAAGTGATGAGATGGACTGAAATGTCAAAGTGCATTTACATATCTACGCACCATGAAATGTGACGTTTGATTCTAGATGAGGCGAGAGTGCAGCTGCGAGAATTCCAAATTTAAAAGATTTGCTCTCTCTGTCTTTATCTTTCCTCTTTCCTGCCTCACTCTAATAATGATCTCCCCTTATCATCCATCACCATATCATTTATTTGTCTCCCCGTTCCTTTATCTCTCTGTACTTGTTTCGCTCCCCTGCGCTTTGCCTCCGACTCTTTCCTGCGAGTGAAGTCGGCGAATGCCTGCGATTCCAAACAGATAAGAGATTAAGAACTTTGACTTCAGAGACCCCAACTTTTACTCCTTGTCGAGGTGATGTGTGTCAGCCTTGGTTTTTGTCTCCGGAATGTCGGGGGCATTCCATCGCACGCCTTCATCCGTGACGGTTCAGCCGTCACCGAGAGCACATTTCAGATACCCATCACAACCGCATTTGCTTCTCCAAACTTGACACGGGCTTTCCCCGTCAGCCCGCCCCCTACAGGTCTACAGGCGAGGATGAATGCTGGAGCACCGTCGGCAGTGGCAGGCGGTGCTGTCGAGCTGCAAGTTGTAATGGTCCACTATTGCTTAGTGTCTGTTTGAAGGAGAGAGCGTGCCATTAGCACCACAGGCAGCTCCATGTTGGTGTCTCCAATAATGGGCCAATCAATGTGAGCACAGGGCAGGGGAGCACAGAAACAAGGAATTGTGGGGCATTAATGATGTGGGTCTGAGGCCCTCGGACAGTAAGTAGGCCGCGTGTCTTCACACTGTAAACATGCTGCTGACGCTCCAGCTCATGAGCACCGCTGCCCACGGGTGAGAGATTTGTATCCGACTCTGCATTGCGGCATTTGTGCGTAAATGAACAACAGCGGCGCCTTTTGTTTTTGTTTTTTTTAAGTGCCAGACAGAGGCTGAAATCTGCAAAGATGCGTCCACGCGCCCCTTTCCCATTAGAGGAGAGAGAGAAAAGGTTTTTTGGAGGAGAGACGTTTGAAAACTCCCCACATCCAAGAACAGATTCCAATTATAGATCTGGGCCGTGCCCATCTCAATCTGCTCTCCTTCAGATCATACTCGGGAGTGCATGCATTTTCCGCCTCGACAAAACAAACACGGCAACATATTCGCATTCTAAACTGCTCGGGGTCAGGACGGCTGCAGCCGCAGAGAGCGAGAGAGGACCATTTGAAATCATGTCGGAATGTTCTGGTTCGAGAGAGGGTTTTTAACGCCGTGCTCTCTGGTACAGGGAGGGAGAGGCCCACTGTGAAGATTCATCTTCAAAGTGAATAACTCTGTGAAACTACCATCTGTTTACCCATACGCAGCAATCCAGGGCTGTAGAAAGGCTTATTTTAAGAGTGGAGTGTTGTAAGCTTTGATGTCCATAACATGCTTGTAATGCCCTAAAAATGCAGAATAAATATAGATATTTTACCCCAACGATCTATTCTCGGACTGTCTGCAGAATCACAAACTTTTTGATCTCTTAATAATTTAGATCATAGCTGCACTTAAATCATTCCCATCCAAAATCCACCGGTCATCCTTGCAATGGAGCAGTGCTGTGGGAGGGCAGTTACTTTGAGATATACTATGTTCTGTTGAGACCACACTGGTGTGATGAATAAGTTGTTATTTTTATTTTCTTATCATATCTCCTGTCTTTGTTTTTTTGACGACGTTGCAGATTAATGTCACCTCCCACTGATCATAATGATTGTCTTTGTACGGAGGCACAGACTGACTTCAAGCATATGCCAGGGAAAACTGCGGCACATTAATTCTTCTTACATGGATTATCTGTATTTTTTTATTTTTTGTTTATGAAGTGGGTGTCTACCTCGTCTTCAGTATTTTGTCAGGTAGAGAGTCTTTACTCAAAAATCTTGGCTGGATTTTGAGCAGATGTAACCTTTATTCCACCCTCCTGGTAGGTAACGACACCCTGTCCAGATTATCTAGTATTATGGGAGTTCACAAACCCATTCTTAAAGGTTCAGTGTGCAAGATATAGGTGAATTGAATCAGCTGGGAGAAATGCTATCCCAAGGTTATCATAATGATGTTATCAGCGTGTAATCACCTGACTGGATGAATTGTTTTCATTTCACTATAATGAGCCCTTTATATTTACACAGTCAGCGGGTTCTCTATGTAGGCCAACATGTTGCACCATTATGTTTTTACAGTAGCACAGAACAGACAATCCAAACACATTCATTCAGTTCTGATGAAGGCTGCCATATGTTCAACCACAACATCAGATATCACTGGATCCTCCCAAACTACCTATCGTATCATTCGGGTTGTACTTCTAACATGGATGGATTTCAAATTCAGATGATTCAATCCTCAGTCTCAGAATGGGTGGGGGATCGGGGGGCATTGTGTGATATGAGACAAGTTCTTAAAATGAGCATATTTGTCAGTGTTTTCTCATACTGTCCACCACTCCAGCTCTTGTTTGCACTCTCTCCCTGAAATACTCGGCTATGCTTATGCCCCTCCCTCGCATGAAAGTCCAGCCTGCCCCGATTGGCCAGCTGACTTATGTGTCTTGTGATTGGTCAGCTGCTCCCTGCTAATGCAGGGTGTCCCGTCTACTGACATATGTGACATCCACAACTGAAACAGGAAGTAGCATGACAACATCTACGTACATGATCGAAACCACTACTCCTTCAAAAACGGTGTTGTGATGGCGGGTGCGAGTACCGCGCCACACTTAAATACAACTATATAAACTATTTGCCTATATCAACATTAATCTGCCTGGCAGCACCACGGATTACTTAGTCAGACCGCATGAATTTGTCACTTGAGGGTTTCCATCTGTTTGATGAAGTGTCAAACAAACAGTATTACTAAATACAGCACTTTATTCCATGGACTGGGGGAGGGGATCAAATGACTGCACAGTTTGTCTCTCTGAATTAATAGACTCTGGATCTCCCAAGTGATGCCAGTAGCGCAACGCTGCCGCAAACACCTCTGCTATGACTAATCATTCCTCTTTGTGGCAACAGCCTCAAAGCTTTAAGCCTACATCGGCAATCCATGGCAACACAACGGAGGACGGAGAGATAAGAGCATGCAGTGCAGATTGTATAATGTGCTAGTAGCAAAGATTCTTGTCTTTATGTATCTGGCAAAGAAAATGGCAAAGCACTCTGTAAAGTTTCCTATGATGACACCCGCGTTTTTTCCTCTGAGTGCTTCTATGGAGATCCAGGTCCAGGAGAGACAAACGCAATTTCATTATGTTTGCTGAAGCACAACTTTCAGTGATACACAGTCAAAGTGAGATGGGACAAGGCCATAACTGCTAAAATTACCAATAGTGCAGTAAACAGCAGGGGGAGGATGGAAATAGCTGCATCTACCCTGGAAACCTCTGTCTGTCTTAATGAAAGTGTCAATCACTCAGAGGAGGATACATGCCATCACGCTGCTGATTGTGTGATTTATATTCAAGAAGGATGGATCACAAAACATGTAGATGACATGTTTTGCTTTTCGTTAGGAGGCAGCAACATTCCAACTTATTCACCCTGTGGACAATGCAAATGTTATATGTAACAAATCCTCTGTAAAATTGACTGCTAGACCTATTTGGTATGTCCTACAATGATCAAAACCTGGTAATGCCTTGGTTTTATTACACTGAACTATCAATCTCTGCTCAAATATGTAGTGGCAAAGACGTTTGAGGAAAATCATGTTTTACCAGGTGGTTGTTTGTTCCCTTCACTCTTTACTTTGGTTGGTTTCAATAGCACCTGATAAACAGATTGCAGATCACTGCACTGCCATTCTGGAAATTCTAACAAGAGCAGATTACACTGTAAAAAATGTAACGGATACATAATAACCCCGTCACATCAGTCGTCTAGTAAACGCTAGCCAATGATTTCAATTCAAAAATGGAAGAAGGAAAAATGGAACGGAAAACAGCATTCCCCCGCCCCCCGAATCATAGTGGCCACCCCGGGTCTACGGTCTGAACCCTTTCATGGAAATCTACATATGCACGTTGTGCACTCTTAAGGCCAATTCATACTTTTGCTCCGCAGGGCTGCGAAAACAAGAACAAAGTTGTTTTTGGCCAGGACATAACATACTTCGCAAGACGTCGGAGTGCTGGATGGATGGGTGGGTGGATGGAGGCGGAGGCAGGGACGTGCGATGGATGGATTGATGGATGGAGGAGAGGCGGCAGGAGCAGAGGCTGCGTCTGGGCGGCCGGTGCTGTGGTTGGCGCGGCGCGGGCCCCCGCGCCTCGGCCACCCGCCCGGAGGAGGAGGACACGGAGGGACAAAGCCACGGGAAGCCGGCGTGCGGCCCTGGGGACCGGGACCGCCGCCTCGGCCACGCACACACTCGCACATATCTCACTCCTCCACGCGTCTGTGTGTGTGTCGGTGACTTGTTCGGCGGGGGGGGGGGGTGTTGGATTTGGTATGATGGCACTGCCACTGTGGTGTAATGGCGCTGCGCCCTTATTCCATTGTCTAGGGAGAGCCCTGGCCAATGGTTCGATTCCCGCCTCCGCCCCACTCCACATGCTGTGGTGCACTTGGGCAAGATACTGAACCCCACATTGTCCCCATGTACTTAATACTTAATACAAAGTGCTGCAAACGGATGAACAGTATGAATGTTTGAGTGCGTGGATGAATGTAAACTGTGCTGTAATCAAGACTTTATAGAGGCGCTATATAAATACAGACCATTACTTGTGACGAAGAGAGCTCTAATAATCGAAAAGGGTCTTTTGTTGTTCTTTTGATTGCGACACTCCTACTGATCGAAGTCAGGCCATGTAGCCTCTGCTTCTAGATCAAAGCAAATAAGGTAAATGAAAAGGACAAATGCAAGAGAGGTGCTGAGGACAGATCTTAAGGCAGACAAGGCTGTGATACAGCTGATTGTGCTGATAACTAATGTTGCCTCTGACAGCCGCCAATAATAAAGCAATCGACCGACAACTGCCCCTATGTGACCCCTGTTTTGCAGGTTGGGATAGATTGACCGAAATGAGCGAAATCTTCAAAGTGCCCAGTCCGGTTGTTGATTCTTCCCTTCAGAATAAATCAAACAACATCCTCCTCAAAATGTTCTCAGGAAGAAGACGGTGTTAATCACTGTTTATTGTGTATTAAAGAATGTGAAAGGGAGGGTTTTTACTTTAGGCAATATTGAACAATTCCCATTTATGTCTTTAAAATTGTTGAGTACTAACAGTAATTATGTTTCAAGGGTATGTCAGACATTTAAAGTCTGCTGCTATACACTTGAATATCTGAGCACAGCTGCATAAAATGTACTAATTGACAGTTTTCAGTATATGAACGATTCAGACATTGCTAATTTGGCTCGAGGGCAAATTATGTCTCTTTTAGACCTTTTTTTGTAGTTTGTGTTTCTGCCACAATCGTCTTTTTCATTGTCAATTATACCTTTATTAAATCCACCTTAAAGGTCGAGGCTGACAGCTACTGGAAGAACACGGTGTTTATATGCGTCTGTCTGTGACGAGATGACTCACACTGGTGCAGAGAGAGGAGCGTGGGGGCCCATCTCCAGCCAGATCAGTCTTGAGTTCTCTTTTAGTTCCGACTTAAGTGAGGAAAACAGTGAAAGTGATCGTGTAACACAATGAATAATGTGTTGGCGTAGTGTTTTTATTACACTAGGCAGGCATCTTGTTCTACGTCTCACTCCCCCTGTTGTACTTAGACTATAAGAACACTGACGTGTGCCAGTTGAAATGCATTGTTTGCCGCCCCGGCTCCTCATCTCTAATTACAAAACGCCAAACTCCATTCTGTCTGCCTCTCCTTCTCCTTGGTCGGCGGCTCGGCTTGTTCATGCTTCATAGCACTTCCCCCTCTGAAGCTGCCCCCCCCACCCCCACCCCCACCCCCCACAACTCCCCCCGAAGCCTAGCCTAATATTGACTTGAATAGGAAATTCAAAGCTGCTGTAAACATTCAAATGTCTGACAAGCTAACTTCCAATTTCACAGATCCAGGGCTGGGAGTTATTATGGCGAAAAAACAAATCTTGCATTAAAATGGAATGAAAAGACCAAACTCTTTTGCTTTCTGTTCTTTGACGTGGCAGAGGGATTGGCTGGCTGATTTTTGATTTCTCAATAACTCAGTTTTACGGGTTCGTGTACCGTTCCTGCAGGACGTTAGTTGAAAATGCCGGCAATAATTGGCATTTAAGGAGCATGTGTTTACCTTCACGTCTTATCTCAACAAGCGGTCGACCCTGTGCCTGGCTGTGACTCGAGTGAGTCCGCTCCCCTCGTACGTGCTGGGGTCAGAAAATCATGTCAATGTGTCTCTCAGTTTAATTCTATTAAGCGCCGGTTCAAGCTCCAAATTAAAATGCAAATTACCTCTGTAATAAAAGCAAGCCGGAGCACAGGCAGAGATAAGGTACATCCTTCCCCCTTTATTGCCCGCGCTTATGAAGTACAAACGTCTTTTTAATGTAAAACTTAATTTAATTCTTGAAGAATAGAGTGTCTCCAAACGCATTGTCTCTCAACAGGTTCTGTCCAACGCGTGTCATGTTTCAAACAAAAAGGACTGATGGCTTCAAAGTGTGTTTTTCTCCTTTGGTCTGGCTGAAGGTGACATGGAAAAGGCTTTTGAACAAAGCTTGTTTTAATTTCATCTTAACGTGTTCGCTTATCTATAATCGTAATTTACATTAAAGTTTAAAATCCTAACATGACTAGGAGTTACCTATAAGTTAAAACCCCTCCTCTACAGAACCTTTCCTCTCAGCTTAATGCTAATTTATGTTGACTTTATACACAACCGAGATATGTCTGTTTCAAATTGTATACATATAACTGTCACCGCTAGCATACTTCAATGTGTCCTTTATGTTACCATGGCTGTCAATCAATCCATTAACTAGAGGGAAGTATGGAGTGAACACATCAACCATGGCAACAGTGACATATGTATGGGGAATGTACCATAGAAGTAATTGCATGGAGGAAGTGAGCCATAAAATACACAGTGGCCAGATGGTGGCACTGCAACTTATATATCAGTCACAAAGATTTTTACACTGACTAATATTGAAAGAAAATGACATCTGTCACTCATCAGCCTTTTTCAAAGTATATATGATATTTAGTACTTGACATGCCGCTGACAAGCCTCCACCGGAGAGCATGGGGCCTTGCCTCTGATCCTCGATCTGGTTCTTATACCACATCCATGAAATGAAGGAGAAGCAGCAGAAGCAGTTATTGGTCCATTTGACAGGGTGAAGGTACTATTATATGCTAGGTCCCTGCAGTTTCTTGCCAATTTGCAGAGCCTCCTGGAACGTTGTTGAAATCAATGTCTTATTAAGTCTCAGTTAAGCAATCAGCTACACTGCCCCCACATGGTTTCCAATGGTATTGTTTCATTACATTTTTCTTAAGCTTTCAGAATATATATTCAGATATATATATAGGTTGATTGGATATTGAAGTTCGTGCATGGCAGAGCCTTTAGATGGGTGCTCCTGTTAGCAACAGTCAACAATAATAAACAGAACCGGAGGTGTCGTCACTCTTGTTTAAAAGCCATGTCAGAAATAGATTTCAGTGCTTAGTTGGATGTGGTTGCTGTGTTTGTGACTACACATCATGTGTAATTGTCAGTATGTGTGTGCCGTCTTCTCCTTCACTGTTTCTGCCTCCTCGGTTCCCCGCAGCTTTCCCAGTGAGAGCACTGTACCTTTTAGGCACATGTTACCAAGTATATGAGGTGAATGTCAGCATCCAGGAGATAACAGCTTGACGTCTCGCTGCTCTGTTATCACCGCGCAACGCTCCAGAGCCGCACAGCTGCAGGAGCAGACGTCTTATCAATCCCAGAGCTTCGGTGAGAGAGCGCCAGAAGAATGCGACTCCAAAAGCGACCGGCGCGGGCCCCTCGGGCTCCCCCCAGCAACACCCTCCCACTCGCCGCATGCTGATAGTTGCGCTAATATTCTGAGGGGCCAACCTTTGTGTTTTCCTGCGAGGCGGGAAAAGGAGGCGGAAAAACAGTGTCATAATCCGAGCTCTTTAGCCAGCCAAGGACGATTAATACGGTGCCCTACGACACAGAGGGCGACGCGGACTCGTTGACGGCACAGCGCATGCAAATGAGGGCTTTTGCTTTTGTGCACGTCAATTACAGGTCAGATCTGGGTTTGAAAGGGGAAGTAATTACAATAGCAGCCAACATCTGACGCTCAGGTACTGTGGCACGATGCGTCAGTATCTTCAGGATATCTCAGCATTGCCTCGGTGATCGTACCCCACAACATACGAGACGGCTTTATGGATTGTTCCCTGTCACGACGAGTTGTTGAAAGATTCAGTGGAGGTGCACAGAATGCCGTCGAGTTGTTTCAAGTGAATACATTTTGTTTTATAAATGAACATCTGGTAAATGCCTGCGGGCCGTTCTTCACCTTTCTGGTGGATACATTGCTTCACATGAGCAGTAAACAATACATAATGGATAACTCTTGTTCTCTGAAGTGTTTTTGCCTGTATCAAGGCCACGAATGCTTGCAGTTGTAGTATGTCACCCCTTACACCATGTGGGATGACAGTGAAACAAGCCAAGCAGGGATTTCTGCATTTAGTTGCCACTTCTCCGCCTTTTTCTTTCTTTAAACACTGGTGTGACAGAAAGAGGGTTCACATTAATTCATTTTGATCCACAGTTTAAACAACGATCTCCACAATATCCCATTCTGGACATCATTCTAGAGTCCACTATTTCTATTTACTGTTGGGAAAAAACAGTTTCAGTGATTTACATTAAAGGTTTCACTATTTATTTCAGAGAATGGCATGTTCCACTTTATACAACACTATTGTGTTGTTATAAACTGACAACAGACCTACACTGTGATACAGGGATGTATTTATCTTCAGGACATCATAATTGTAATAAAAGGAAACACCTAAAGCTCTTCACCAAACCTTACTGGCTAATTTAAATGTGGTTGATAAGTCACGCCTCCTTCATGTGACTGGGCTGGATCTAGACCACAAGAAAAACCCAACATGTCAAATAGATAGATCTTTTTTTTTTGCAGCAACACAGTTCTTATTACACTTTACACCAGTTTTAAATTTCATCTATTCAATGGAAAAGAAATCAGGTGTGATGTCATGATTGGTCGATGAACATGCTCATTATGGTCAGAGCACGTATTGATGAGACCTTGTTGCAGCCGACCCATCTCTGACTGCTGGTGCACAAACTGCGACTAAGATCCCATTACTTTAGAATGAGCCCTGTATTTACAAATAGTGGATCCTCTCAACAGCAGCTGCCATGTTGCACCACGGTGTTTTGACAGTAGCTCTGAATGAACAAACTCAACTTATTTTGAGTTTTAATGATAACAGAAGGCTTCAATAGGTTCTCTTACATGGCTTGGAATTCCTTCACTCTATTCCTTTAACAGTAATCCCAGATATGCATATATCACACATCTGCATAAGTAATGAGCTGATTTATCTTTATTTTCCATGGCAATAGCAAGAAATCACAGTTTCAACTGGTTAATTTTGCTCCAGGTGCGAAGTCCACCTAAACTGCCCTGTTTTGGTTTGGTTTCATTCACCACCATAGACAATTTTGCCAAATTTAATCGCCATGCCAATTATTTTTGCAAGCTCCCTGCCACCCAAATAATTATTTGTAAAAGCTCTAATCCACAGTAAAGACACTCCACAATGCTACACTATCCAGTGAGAAATAATTACCTTCATTGAAATGAGCTTTTTTTTTCTGAATGAGAATTCAACTGCAGTGTTAACCTCAGTGCCAGGCGAACTTCTAGCGTTCAGCATGAGAGGCTGGAGGAAGTGCTTGCTCACGGAGTTCTTGTATTACGTAAGTGAGTGTGCAGACATTGAGGATGAGCCAAAAATTAATCGACACGATTAACTAGGAGAGCCATATGGTCAGCAGCGTCTCTGTGCCATTTCCAGTTAGATCGCTCAGGAGGTGCTGGGAGGCCTGCTGACATTTGCACAAAGTCCCTGAATCCAGCCGTCGTGTTCAGATACAGTGTCTCCCTCCCCTTCTCCCTCTACGGCAAATATACACAGCTCATTGGCAAATACACACACACACACACACACACACACACACATATAAATACAGTATTACCACATTCCATTGTTGCTAATGTTCAGTAAACACTCTCCTCATTTTGCCTGAAAGTGCTGCGATTTTTTAAAACATTGCTGAGCATCCAGAAAGAGACAAGTCATTAGAGACCAGACTTCAAAATGGGTCACAGTGTTTTTTTGCTCGTCTCCATCGAGCCTCAGAGTTCCAGCATGCACTGGGGGGGGGGGGGGGGGGGGGGGAAATTGAAGTTAATAACAGCAGTGAAGATTCAAGAGCTTGCTTAATCAAAATGACAGGTGATCGTGCACCGTTTAAAATGACAAAGCAGAGGTTGGCACCGACGCTCTCTTCAGAAATTATATGGATATCGTTGCATTCGCCAAGGGCTGTATGAGTCATGGTAGACACTGGTTACACAGCGAGTGTGCTGTATACACACAGGCCGTATTAATCATGCATACATTCCCATGGGGTGTATACGAGGCTTTCAGTTGAACTCCCTATCTTCCTGTTGATAAGCACTTTGCATGGCCAGGGGTGCAGCATATAGGAACGTCTGAATAATTGTTCAAGCTGTGCAGATGCAGAACTTTCATCCGACATGTGTTTTGCAGAAACCTGTGCATCCTGTGCTAATACATAGATGAATTGATTGTGTAAATAACACATGGAGAGTGTTTGTGTGTTTGATGTTTGTGGAGAGTCACCCACATGTTTCAACAACATGAAGTCAAAATTGATTATTTTCTTTGAAAGTAAAATGACTTCTTTGTTGTTGTTTTGACATTGCTTGAATTATTGGAAGGTGTTCCAAGTGACAGTATTAAGTTCTATTGTCATTATGCAGGCATAATGCATGCAGGGTTGCAATACGGGTGGGGGGGGGGGGTTATGAGTATGGGGTCCATATGTTTTTTTTTATTTTTGCAATACGGGTGGGGGGGGGGGGTTATGAGTATGGGGTCCATATGTTTTTTTTAATCTAATCACAAAGTTTGATTTGTTTAGAATTGATGCATTAAAGGTGCAGTGTGTAAGATTTCTGTCATCTTTATTGCCTCTAAACATATAAGAAAACATTTACAGAATGATATTTTCATGAATTTATAATCACCTAAATCTGTTATATCTTTCCATTACCCTTAAATGAGCTCAGTAATGTATATTTACATGAGGAGAGGGTCGTCTCTATGGGAGCCACCATGTTTTTACAGTGGCCCAGAGTGGACATACTAAACATCTTTCGAGCTTTAATGACAACTGAAGTCTACCACAGGTTCTCCTGCTTGCTCGGAAAGGTGAGGGTGAGGTGATGGATACAACATGCAACTTTACCTCTAGATGTCACCAAACCACTGCACCTTTAAGGCTATTTTTGCATAATGTCAATGGGGATTTTTGTATCAATGGGATAAGTCCTAACAGTGAGCTCTGTAGCAAAAAGACAAGTCAAGGGAGGATGAGTGCATGAATGGTCAAGGATAGAATTCAGTGTGATGTGTAGAGAACCGTGATTGGACAGAAGACTCTTGGGGTCACCACAGGTCACTCAGTGATGTCAGTCAGATAATGTGGCCTTCACAGTCACCACATCTGCAACCATCTGAACATCTCCTTCATCACTGTCAGGCCACCAAATGAGAAATAGATTTTAGACAAAGGATTGTTTATCCCCCCCAGTAGTTTCCAGCAAGAAAACAAATCTGAAATAGTTTTACTTTGTGCTGCTTGGCTCTATCGTTGTGTGAGAATGAAGCGGAGTCAGATCGTATCAGATGTTTTGTTTGTGTTGACTTTTGTGAACAGACTTTATCCCACAATCTGCCTCAGTCTGATTCCAAGAATAAGACACAACTCGGGTCATATTTTTTTAAGATTATTTTTCTTCATTTTTTTCCTTTTTACATTGACTCAGTGTTTTTATTGTTTACACTAAGATAAACAATGTATTGCTTATATACCAGACAACGCTGCACAAGTACATTTTAATTCACCTCACGATTAGTCACGGTGTTCGACAATTAATGAGGTTAAATGGAAACCAAAGTGCAATTGTGCACACCAAATGAGTTCTCAGAGGAAGCACTGGTTTATTATCAAATCAATTAACACGTGTCACATCTTAAATTAAACCATTGTCAATTTGAAATGAAAAACTAAATAAGGAGAAAATCCCTGCACATAATCTGGGATGCGCATGATTATGGCCCTGGTGCTAAATGGTATGCTGATGTAACCTCATCTCCAGAAATGATAAACCCGTATAATTTAACTCAGAGACTTGCAGACACGGTGCAAACACATGAGAACTTGTCAGACTAGATCCAAATTGGCGTGATTTTGGTGCAGGGATGGACGACAGCTCCTAATGCCCTGCAATATTCTGTCGTCCTCCCAGTCCAGGCCGATGGGACTGAATGACAGCGTTTCTCTCTCTCTTCAACAGCGTTTTACTTATTAATCACATTGAGAGTATGAACCGTGAAATGAAAGCCATCCCGCTAAACTACTCCGGCCTTGACTAAATAAATGGTCCTCCATGGGAAATAACTTTTCATGGGATTGGTTTGTTGGCAATATTCCAAGACTGTTCAAAATACCTAAAATGCGCCGTAAATCAGATACTGACAAAATCCTCGAAGAGAATTTAACAAGCTGCATCTCTTGCTGCATTTTCAAAGAGCTTGAGATCACTCGAGATACTTTTAAAAATAACCACAAGTAATGAAAATGGGCACATCATGATCTTTTTATTGTGTCCATACGGAATAAACAGTCCACAGTGGCAGTGCATTCAAATTGTTTCATTTTGTTATAGGTCCACTTTTCAACAGCAGATCTTTCCATACATATTATCATTGCCATGCCTTTTCCAGTCTGAAGGTAAAGTTGAACAGTTTGTTGGTCATCCACACTGGCTGCGTGTTCAGCAGTGGAGCAGCAGTGTGGTTCTCCATATAATCACTTCCTTTTCTGGAACAAAAGTATAGACAGTATTAATGCCTGATTGCCCTCATGGATGATTAAAGTAAACCCTGGGACACAGTCTGCAGACTCAGTACTGTCGTGCCTCATAATTAACTCGAGTGGTAAAAAGTGTGTTAACCATGTAGCACTCACCAGTGTTATCACCACAAAGCAAAACGTTGATGTCTCTATGACGATGTTAAGACTGTTGAGTCTAAATATACTTTAACATATAAGAGGAGTAATGTGCTGATGTTTTCAGCATATTATCACATCTGGATACATGTATGTTTATTTACATCCTAGTTACCGTCTGATCATTGGAGGAAATACATCAGGAGGAAGTTACAAACACAAAGTGGATGAGTATAGTAGCTTGAGGTTTGTGCGTTTAGTTTCATCATCAGAACTGAATCTGAAGCCAAAATCTTTAAGTGTTGAAAAAAAAAAACTGGATCCAAATGTTTCATAACAATGTAAAGCAGAGTCAAATGCTGAGGCAGTGTTTGGCATCAGCTTTGCCATACTATATGAGAATGAGTCAGTTGCATCTTTTGATTCATTTAAATGAGCTCAACGAAGTGTGGAAAATGGTAATTTACTTCATGGGGCCTTTTGTGTTCCACATCCCTAAGGAAATGGCAAGAATACATTTCAGAAGTTGGACCGAGACTCAGACTGGGTTGGAATTCAGAAATGATGTCACTCACTCAGCGGTGGCAGAGCGCGTCCTGGTTTTAGGTGAGCGTTGCTTCGACAAGCTTACCTCTGAGCCCAACACGGAGCCGCTTCATTGTGTCTGTCGATGGTGATGAGAAAGATAAGGTGGAGTCTCGTTGTGAGAACATAGTGTGAAAGTACATATAGTATCTCGTTGTGTTGGTATTTAAATATAGTCCTGGCAGTGTCATACTTTATATCACCATATGTTACTCACATATAGGCTAATCTGTGCAAGTTAGTGTTGATCAGGCTCGATGCACAACACCCATCATCACCCAGTCGCCAATGGCAACAGATTGAAGTAGACAGATGTTGTCAAGTAATGCTAGAGTGTGTGTTCATTTTATTTTGTATTCAATATTTCCTCTGCAGTACGGTGCTTGGTTAACCGAGAGAATAAAAGACTCATTTCCTGACAGGAGATTCATGATACTGCATTTGCCCCCCCAGTGTCAGCGGACATTGTAATGCACAAAGCGTTTAAGCTGTGATTAGAAACTATGGATGTTCATGATCAACTGACGTGTGTAATTATCATTATATAATCCATCAAAGAAACTGTGGTGCTTCTAAGACCTTTCATCATTAAGTTCAAAGAAATAACGTCAGCCCCACTTGATACGTCTCGCTCTTTATCTGATGACTTGGTTTGTAAGAGGCTTTAATGCTGAAAACTCGCTTGAGTGTTAATGACACTGCTTCTCACTTTAGGTTCTTTTCTCATCATTGGAAGCGCACAAAACTATTGTGCACTTTTGTACGCGGAGAATCTGAAACTACCCTTTTTATCAGTACAGTGTTGCACATACTATAAACAGCAGGGGCCAATTTAGGCAGTCAAATGGACTTCAGGAATTTCAAATCGTTTTAAATAGGATGATCATTTCACACATAATGGGATCACACATACACAGTGATGATGACATCACTGTGTATGTGGGACATGTTTTATGTCCAACAATCCATGTCAGAGTGGGTGCTCTTGCCATTTAGAAAAGGAGGATCTTTGATCACCATTCTACTAACCATTGTCTGATGCATCAATGCAACAGGGCACCTTTTACATCAGCAGGGAGCAGTTAACCAATCACAAGAGACTGGGCCAGCTAGCCAATCAGAGCAGTCTGAATTTTTCCCGGGGGGAGGGGGGGGGCTCCACAGAGCGTTTCAGGAAGAGAGTTGAAAACAGGAGCTGGAGCCGTGGACAGTACGAGGAAACAACACCATGTTCTGAATATCGGAGACTGTCAACCTGCTGTAGTAGTGGCCCAAATGAAACCGCATGGCCGTAAGAATGAGTGAAATAGTTCTCATTTGGTATGTCTCACTGAAACAATGTACTGCAGGACTCAGTTTCTCTGTAGCCAGGCGGAACCTGGACTAACTTGCAACCACATCCCAGATCTAATGCACTGCAGGAACCAGCCTCTTATGTTTTCAGCACTGTGGATGTTGTGACTGACCATGACTGATGTTGAACCAAGTCTGATTTTTGCATAGAACAAGCGGAGGAGCAGAGGATGTTGAGTGGTGGGCCCAGCAGGAGTGCAGAGCAGAGCAGACCTCAGTGGTAATTTATGCCTGGGGGTCAGGGCAGGTTATGAGACGGGCAAACTGCTGGAGCGCAGAGCAGGAGGTGAGCAGCGGATGGGCGGTCAGAGTGTCGGGGAAGATGGCTAACTGATGATGTGGGGAGGTCTGATATGTGGGTCAGCGGGGGCCGCTGACCGCACAGGGGATGCAGGCGCCGCCCGGGGCATCTAGAGCAGGCGTATTGTTGACTGGCTCAGGTCAGGGTCAGGAGTACACCTGTGAACTCAGTTGACATCAGGTGGCAGCGAATGACCCAGGGGGAGCAGGTGGGATGTCAGAATGCTCAAAGTAAAGACGGGAGGACGCCTGGGACGTTTAACTCCTGAACTCTAGAGCTAGAGCTCCCGGTCAAGGAACAGCATCGAGAGTAGATGTTCAGACAGAGGACCTGCTGACTGTGGTGAAGGCTGTGAGCTGAGGAATGCTTTGCTAGCTCAGGTTACACTACAGGCTTACAATAAAAAAGAACACACGCCTATTGTCGGCCTATTAAAGTGGAACCGCCCTGCTGTTGTCTAATGCTTTCACCTCCAGTTAGACTCTCAACCATTTCTCCAAATCCTCTAAAAAGCCCTTTGCACCCATTCTCTCACCACACGAAAACAGCCGGGAACAAGTCATTCTTTTTTCTTTTTTCTTCGAAGACAGTTAATTTCCATTTATAGAAAAAAGACAAATGACCTTTTAGGGAATATTAATAGAGATTTATACCTTTTAGAGTCGGACAGTCTTGATGGATGTATACGTCGGAAAGCGATTGAGGAAGCATACGCAAAGGTCTCAGGTTTGCACTCTCACACTCCTGACGCTGCAGCCGAGAGTGGACTCATGTGGCGCTGGTCTGTGACAAGGCAAGGCATTGATGAAGGGAACAGCAGGGGCCACACACTCTACGTCCCATCTCCATGGTGCAACGTATTAAACTCTCATTTACTGACAAAAGACATTCAGTCCCGCTGTTAGTCCCACCAGTGCAACAACAAGTAGTGGCAGAATGAGAGATGGCCTCTCTTTGTCGGAATCATCATTCAACATCTCCCCTCTACTTTCCAGTGTTTTAGACCCCGAAATTCTCGGCACAGGTAAAACACAGCAATTCACGCTATTCTTAACTCGAGCACCAGAAATAACAGGAGGATATTTGTGTGATTCACATCCAGATTTACCTCACACATTCATTCTTCATTCCCATTCGAAACAGGAAGTAGGGGTGGAATCCTTTATGACTGTGTCGTCGAATCTCTCACAGTATAGCGATTTAAAATCCATAACTGTCTGTTTAATGGCTGGATTTTGACACAGAAACACACTAAGCTGCTGTTGCTCCCGTTGTAAACAGAAGGGCTTGACACAGTCTTGTCAAAGGAGGCATTCCGTGCCCCTGCGTCTCTAACTGATCAAAACGCTGTCTGTTGTTTTGGTAAATGCATTTTCTCAGTGTGCCGTCGCCGTGCTAATGGCCACGGTTGTTTGTAAATTCTAACCTATTCAAAGCTCAGTTAAACAGTTATTAACTGGAGGGGGTTTGTGTCATGTTCTTTGTTAAATATTTGCGTGTTTCCTTTGGCTATATTGGCTATTAAACATGTTGTGGGAACGGGAGCTGTGATTCTGCATTGACTGGATCCGTACATTATTTTCAAAGTTAAAAAGATCTTTGTTTTCTGGTTGGCTGCATTCAGGTATTGACACATTTTCATTTAAAGGTGTATTTTCAACTTAAGGTGTATTCATACAGAATGCACTTCTGATTAAATATAAATGATGCATTGGAGGGTAATGATACAAACTGTGTCTAATCACCCATTTTATTGGGTGATTAAACCTTCAATAAAAAAACTATATAATTATAGCTCACCCCTCTGAAATTGGAGTGAGATATTCATTTCAGCCATTTAAGGTGGAGATTCCAGTCATATGATAATAAATCAATGTTGTGAAAATTGCTTGTCCTACTTTATTATAAGTGAATAAGAGCGGGACATTGGATAATGGTGAGGAAAATGCAATGAAAGTTCAGTAGTATAATAATATGATAACAGTCAGTCTTACAGTGTTGTTCAGTGTATATCACACATGTTAAACACATGTTCAAATGATTACATCACAGGTGGACACGTAATGAGAAAATCTGACAAAAGCTTATCTTATCTCTCCTGGTGCAGCCTAACGTCTGCGAGGTCTGTGAAACGCCGCAGAATAGTGGGACGTCTGCACTTTGAGAATACCTCCACTGACCGTGAAGCTTTCTGCCACATAACCAGAAAAAAACTTTGCAGAAACAAATGTTTCAGCAAGATAAATGGGAACAATTGTCAAGTTCAACAATAAGCGGCAGCAGTTTCCCCACACAAATACCAAATGACTACTTCTGCCTAATCAGGAGGGAAGCTGAAAGGAGAAAACATCACAATGGCAAAAATCCAGGGATACAAGGACGAAGCTGCCAGAGCCAGAGACGGGGAGAGAGAGGGAGGGAAGACAATATGAAGACGCATCTCTTGGCAAATGATAATGTAAAAGTTTGCCCCTGTGTCCTTCAAACATGACAAATCAGCGAGGAATAAAAGGCTTAAACAAACTGGACCAGTCCTCACTAAAACACACCATGTTTAATGAAGGTACGAGGGGCAGCTGCAGGAATTGTAATGAGACTCTCGTTATTGCACTGGATTAAACGTGATTTCAACATTTCCTTGACTCTAAGCCCGGGTTGCTATCTGTATTCCAGGTTGCTGTGGTTCTGTGCCGTTGCCTTGTCTTTACTCATTCACCATGTTCACGGCAGCTTTGGGTGTCAAACCCAAACAGAGCAGAACACGCCGAGGAGTGTTGCTGGGAGAGGGATGAGTGGCCAGGGAGTGAAAGCTGTTCAATTCAGACAAGCTCGTGTCAATGAGCTGTGATCTCTGAGAGACACAGGGTTCCCAGCGGACACGCTGCATGGTTCTCAGTGTGCAGCCTCAGGGGGCAGAGCCGCTCTGCCAATCAATCTTCCTGCAAAATTCACAGGGATGTCTCACAGACCTAATGTAAACTTAGATTAGCTCACTTTATTATGCAAACCCTCTTCCTGTCTAATGATTGGCTCCTTGGACTCGACAATACGCTTGAGCCTCTTTTCTAAATAAACGATCGGCTTCACTTGACTCATTTAAGATCACGTCGATATCTGTTGATGAATGCCTTCCATACGACAGCCAGTGGCGACTTATTCATTTCAAATCTATAGTTTGTACACTGTATATTAAAGGTACAGGGTGTAAGATTTTGGTCATTTTTGTCACATCTAAAAATATGACAAAACAATTCAATCCTGATTCTTTCATGAATTTGTAATCATGTAATCATGTTTTTCCATGACCCTAAAATGAGCCATTCATGTATATTTACATGAGGAGGGGGGGGGGTCCTCTCTATGGAGAATGCCATTTTTTTTTTACCATAGTATAAGTGGACATACTAAACATCTTTTGAGTTTTAATGACAAGTGAAATATAGGTTCTCCTGCATGTTCAGAAGGGTGAGGGTGAGGTGATGGATATAAAATGCAACGTCACCTCTAGAGGTCACCAAATCGTACACACTGCACCTTTAACTGTATTTGGCTTTGACTCAAAAAGTGTCACCACAGTTCAAGTTTATTTTTCATTACAGTGACTAATGAGCTTTAGAAGTGCTGTTCGGTGGAATTAGATGTGCTGACCGCTTCCCTCTTTTTCTCATCTCTTTGCTCAGCCTACACGTTAGTGGTCAATAATTCAACTTAGCAAGTAATTTCAACGGCTTTAAGTGAATTTGTGTTTAATTTGATAGAAAAAGGGACTGTTAAAGGTCCAGTGTGTGTGGTTGATGTGAACTTAGTAACAGCATGGTATTCATAGTCTTGTGCCCTGTGTGTGTACAGTCAGTTGAAACTGAATGACTTTAAGTTGTCATTACCTTAAAAGGAGCCTTGTGTATCCATGTATGGATCTCCTTTCATGGATGCTGCCATGTTGGATTGTCATGTCGTCTACAGTAGCGCAGGGACCTTTCCCCTGAAGGCCACTTGACAATACGTGCATGGAAAGGGAGGAGTTAGGGCAGTGATATCTGTTTGGTGCAATGTGCAACCTCTTTGAAGTCTTTATGTTTTGAATGTCTCAGATTTGTAAATACCAGCCCTGAACCCCTCATTTGTCAGGTCATTGAAGGAAATCTTTAGGCAGACAATGAAGACATTAACTTTGATTTTTCAACATAAGCAGCTCATGTTTCAGATTTGTCCCCTGCCAACCTGATCGTTATTCTAATCTGTTCTTAAAAGGGAACACTTTGGAGTTGTTGTTGTTGTTCAATGATTTTCCAGCCCACTTGAGATCAGAGTTGGCCATTTATGGTCCTTAAACAAAAATGAGTTCAACATGTCTGCTCTAAAAGGAAACACTGCCCTTTAATACATTCTGATACTTTTAACATGTCATGTGAGCTGCCCTAACACGTGAATTTCCCCATTGTGGGATGAATCAAAAATGTTCTATTCTATTCTCAGTCATTGAGTCTGAGAGAATTTGTCTTAAGACCCAACATGGTAGATTTATTTTGTATTGATGGACATGTGCAGCCATGCGTTGATAAAGTTTTATTACCCTGGTTTTAGTAAGAAAAACGACTTCTCCTTCAAGAGTAATGATGATAAACCCTCAGCAGGACATTTCCCACTTGTATGCAAACACAATGTTTTTGTGCGTCTCCTTTCACGACTTATGTGAAGTAGTGTTGGTCAGGATGACATATTTCTACATCTGCCACTTTTTCAGTGTGCGCAAAGCTCCACTCAGACTGGTTATTTAAAACTTGACTCAGGAGTCAGCATTTGTCCTTGTCGGTCTGCTCAGCAGAAAATGTAACTCTGGTGATTTAATGACCGTAAATCTACACGTTGAGACTCCTATATTATTTCAGAGCACAGCTGTGGGTGACTTTGTGTCATGCCGTTTGGTGCCAAGTCATTCTGCCAGATAACAAAGACATTGCATTCGGTGCCCGTGAAGAAATGAATCATTATAGTACATTGATGTTGTGACTCTGCCTTCAGAGCTGGGTGAAAATCCCATTAGCAATTATTGCAGTGGCCTGACAAGTCACCACGAGAGATTAGGGCTTTTGTTTTAATGCAGGTTCCTTTTTTTTTTTAGACAAAACCCTGCATAGCAACCAGATGCTCAGTCGACTATTGATACAATTTATATTACAGATTAGCGTCGGCGGCGGAGCCAGAAGAATGTAAATGACGGCCGGTGTTTGAACATATAGCCACAGTTTGCCGCCATGACTCGAGAGGTGCTGTGTTCACAGAGCGGCGGGAACACAAAGTGGTGAATAACAACACATGTTTGCTTTTTCTGAAAAGTGAAGGCAGTGATTTATATTTACACTGACTTCCTTTATTGTGTGTCATTCATTGACAGACACAACAGGGCGGTTGGGTCAAATAACGTGTCGAGTGAAATCAGGAAAAGCCGTGACTCAGTAAATTTGATTATAGATTGAAAAAAAAGTCCTTCAGGCCTTGCAGACATACTATCTTTGCCATGATTTCATAGTATAAACACCATCAACACTCTGTGGTCCATCTCTGCAAAATGCTCGTGACTGAGAGGTAATTGCCCGTATATTCTGCTCTACATGTTGCTGAGGTGAAGCTGAGTATTTATAGCAAAGGGGGAAAACCATCTTTTGTTGAAAAGGTAACAGCACACATGAACATATCATCACGTTTCACATGTTTACACGAACAAGTGAAAGAATAGACCGTATGAAACGTATGTTCTGAGTCAGTCATATGTGAAGGCAGTCGGTGCCGGGCTGACTGACGGGACTAAAAGGGGAGAAAGCGTCTGCAGCGATGATAATATTTCAGATTCGGTTTGTAGTCTGACTCAGGGTGCGTTCAAAAGTCCATTTCTCCCAGGAACCTGGCAAATTGATGGAAATGAAGAAGTATTTCAGAGAGCTGGTGAAATGCTGTAAGTAACGGAGCCTCGCTGCCTCCGAACTTATCTCCCTTAGCGAAGGAAACACTTAGAGGAAAGGAGGAAATGCCGAAGCATTAAATGCAATGCAGTGTGGTAAACATCCAGAAATAAACAACAGCTTTTATTCTCTCCCGATATGAGAGAGAATATCTCTCTCATCGTACTCATCTTCATCATCATCATCGTCATCATCATCATCATCAGGACTAAATACAAAAAGGAGAGTCGGTTCAATATATTCTGTCAGTTACTTATCTTAACTCCTTACCACCTTTCCTTCACATATTTCCTTGTCCTAAAGATATTTTCCATCAGGAACAAAGAATAGTGGGAACTTAAAGGTGCAGTGCAGGATTTGGTGACATCTAGAGGTGAAGTTGCATGTTGTATCCATCACCTCCCCCTCACCCTTCTGGGCATACAGAAGAACCTATGGTCGAATCCAGTTGTCATTAAAACCAAGAAGATGTTTTGTACTTCCACTCTGGGCTACTGTAAAAACATGGCCGCCCCCATAGAGGGGATCCCTCCTCATGTAAATACATGTAATGTAAACACATTAATGGGCTCATGCTAGGGTAATGGAAACAAACAAACATACATACATTTATGTGATTATAAATTGATGAAAATATTAGTATGTAATTGTTTTGTAATATTAGTTTATACTTAAGGTTTTTAGTTGCATCCCCATAGAGAACTAAACCTGTGGAAAACACATAGAAAATAAATTAATACATGTTTACCACCAACTGAAGTGCTGGATCCAATGGACATTCAAAAGTAATAGTTACTTTTTGCCATTTCTCTGTGTAACATTCCCATTTAACTGCTATTTCATCTCAACGCTTATTACATTTTCAAATATTTGCATTCTGTTTGAGAAGAGTCACTGAAACACATTAACATTTATGTCACTCTCAGCTCGGAGCCGCCTGCAACCTTCACTTCGTCTCTGGATGACATCAGAAGGCCGAGCTCAGAAAACAAAAATGTCTGCTTCCAATTCCAGGGCATTTTCTGCAGCAGGCATGTGTCCACTATGAATTTACACCGGTGGCCTCTGGTGCTCAGGGCCGCTGCATGGACACATTATATAACCTCTTAATACTGTATATGCGGGCAGGCATGACTTAGATGCTGCACGATAACTCAAGAGGATTGACAAACACAAAATCCAAACAAGCTAGACGCCTCTGGTGCCCTCGCTGCACTTCTGCACTGCAGACTTTAATGACTCTCAAAGAGTAACGAAGTTAATTTAATTTTCTCACATTTACTGGAAGACTGCTGCAGGACGGGGCCACTGCAATCCATTCTTCATGTTGAGGAATACAGATTTTTACCTTTAGCTTCTCGAGCCCTAGCAAGCACACATACACACACACACACACAATACACACACATTCATGCACAGACACACATGTACAAACAAACATGCGCACACACATACACACACACACACACACACACACACATACACACACATACACGAACACAAGCACACACTCACACATCTCCTCCACTCCTGGGCAGCAAATAGTCAACCACCAGCTGTCTGTAAAGTGACAAATGAATACTGTCACTTGGCTAAACACCTACCTTTTATTACAGTTATGTACTGTAGTACTGTGAGTGTGTGTGTGTGTGTGTGTGAGCCAAATACTAACATAACAGCCTTAGAGTGAAGCCTAGTACACCCAATGTTATTCATGAGCCAGTGTTTATGGAGGGAAGGAGTGTATTCATACTACATTTACCTTGGACTGTGTGACATTTAAATATCATCATTCTGTTTTAAACCATGATTCCCTTGCTGCTATGGAATGTGAATATTCTTGTTCTCAGAGTTCTTTCTGAAGGAAGTATCAACATCTCCATGTTTATTATGGTATATTTCCATATTTCTAAAGAGACTGCGTAAAGGTGGATATCAGGTGAGGAGCACGTGACAAAGGAAGGAGCTTGTGGATGGTCTTGTAGATTCAGTTTTAGTTTGATAGGGAAATGATTATATCTTATGTGAATTTATCTCAAGAGGAAGTTCAATTTTCTATCTTGTGTCAATTGTTAAGGAGCCAAACCGAAGTCAGTGTGGAACTGTTTCATGTCTGAAATCCTGCATTTCCACCAGCTGACATTGAAGGTCTGTGGTCGTACGAGAGGCAGTTGATTAAATGAATAACAAATGAAAATGAAATCCACCTAATCCTCCCTCCTTCTTTGAGTTCACGTAAGTGGATCTTTTTTAATTGCGAGATGTTTATTATTCCAGAGACATTTTGTGATGACGGAGTCTTGTTGAATGAAAAACAGCCTTTGTTTAACAGATTGCGAGATCTGAGGACAAGTAGGTCAGTCAGGATAAACATAATGCTCCAATTATTCCGACTCTGTCGAAAAGGATAAAAAACAACATCTGGCACAGTGTTCAACCTTTTCTTAAAGGAGTCCTGCTTCGCTTATTGTTTGATCTTTCCTTCAGTCTCATGTTGACAGAGAGCGACATGGGGTCCTCATACTCTCCACTGCTCCTGTTTTCACTCACGCTCCCTCTTAGAAAAGACTGGGCTGCTCTGATTGGCCCTAAATAAGTGTCCCGCACACTAACGCTTGAACAGGAAGTAGAATGAAAATCGAGGCATACCAGGTTTGGTTTATACTGTATGTTCCGGTGAATGGATTATGCTGACCGTGCAAATAAAAAGGGCGAGTAGTGACAACCTTGTTTAGGTTGATCTGCATTTGAGCACACAGGAAGATTATTCCACTTGACCTGAGCATCCTTTGCAGCGATGGCCATGTTGACAATCCAACACTTAAAAGTTGAATTTATATTCAGGATGAATGCTGTCTGCCTCGTGCACTGTCTGTGTGTGTTCTCTCTTCAGTGAATAGATAAACGTGGATGGGTTTGGAGAATAGATATTACGTTTATTTCTGTATTTTCCAGGCCCTTTTAATTTTTCAGTCCTTTTAAATGTAAACTGTATTTCCTCTTTATTCAAGAAAATGAGTCTTGTTGTTGGTGAGATTGACACCTTTTAAAAGACCCGGAGCAGTCAGATTCTACTTCATCAAAATAAAGAAAATCCTTGCTCTTCACACACCAAAACAAAGAATGAAAAAATATAAAAACTCACAAGCTACACGCAGAACGGTTCTTATTTCTAAATGATCATGGTCACCTCCATGGCCTTAACGTCTGAATGTGCGCTCCACAGCCATAGGAGGCATGTGACTAAGATAGAGATGTGGTTGAATAAACCTGTAACCCAGTGCCCTTCACGCCACCCAGCCCTGCACGTCTGTCTGAAGGCCATTAGTGGAGTCGCTGAGAGAGCGAGTGTCATTCTGCATTAGCTTACCGCTCTCGTCCATCCATTCCATCCTGTCTGATAGGATACAGTCTCGTATCATAACCTGCTGTGGCAAATCTGCAATCGCAGAGACGGCAGCGAGGATTGTCACGCCCGCTCCGATCCTAATCACGCTAATGCTTTCTTTTATGCAAAGGCTCGGACATGGAGTCTGTGTGGAAATATCAAGTTGATGTTCATACATGAGGATCCTGGTGAATCGGTGTCTCTGCTGGTTCTGCTCGTGTCCAGACGGCAGCAGCGAAGACGCTATTTCTGGAAATTACTTTCTCGTAAAACAGAGCGGAGAGTCTGGCTCTGACCGACCAATCGAGACGCGGTGTGAAAATATGCCGGTTTTGTTGTAACAGTGCTGCTCGTTGGAGAGTCACAGAGGAGGATGTAGTGTGGGCCCCCCGCCGTCTCGCAGGCTGTGACGAGGGGTCTACATGTGTGGGCGGACACACTGTTAGGTGTGATGAGTTTGTCTAATATCCAAGCAATCAGCTGCGAACACCTCTTGAGCCTGTCACTTGGCTGCAGTGTGGGGGTGTGTTATCAGGGATGGGATTATTATGCAAGATCCTAACTGCCCCATTTGCATCACCTGGAGCGCTAGCGATGATGCGCACCGTCATCATTACAGGTGGATACATTACAGTACTGGAATACTCGAATACTCTCATGGGACGGCCTGTTGTCTGTCTTGTGCCGTAGACACGTGGTTAAGCAATTACGGTATATGCAGGTTTAATGAGATGTGCAAATCATTGTGGCCTTTTTTTTGGTCAAAGCCTTTCGTGACATCACTTCTCCTGGTCTTAAAGGTACAGTGACATTTTCATGGATTCATAATCACCTAAATGTATCATTTTTTTCCCCCCAGTACCCGTAAATCAGCCCATTACTGTATATTTACATGAGGAGCGGGTCCTCTCTACGGGGGCTGCCATGTTTTTACAGTAGCCCAGAGTGGACATACTAAACATCTGTTGGGTTTTGGTTCGGAAGGTTAAACCATTGTAGCCACAACATGTGTGCAGGTGCAGAGGCAGTGAATCCGAATGAATTCTCATCCCTAATCTTTAAAATTGGAACCATCATGTTGTCGATGATGTTCTTGCTTAAAGCGAATCCATGTGACATCACAGATGTATGCATTGTAGTTGTCTGTCCATGCTCGCATGCTGTCAGGTCACAGTGATGAATCATAATATTTTTTCAGACCTGGTCCTTTGAATTAACAGCAGAGGATTAGTACAAGGCTTTGACGGTTCATTCTGTCGTTTGCAAACTGTTTCAGCTGTAGCCACCTTTCATCCATCTGCTTCATGCTGTCTCAGGTCCGATGTTTAAAAGTTTGAGCAAACTAAACTCCAAACTAAACTAAAAGCATGTGTTAAAAATGCATTTGATCGCTACATAATTGATGCAGGCTAAATGGCTGGGACTCAAGGTACATGTGTTATGTCAAAAGTTAGCATTCTTCCCATGTGAGGAACTGTTGGAAACAATAAACTGGACATTTTTAGTTTTGTACATAAAGTGAGTTAAGGTGATTCTTTTCCAACTTAACTTTCTTGCCACAAATAGTGTTGGAGATGTGACCAATACGCTTGAGGAGGGAAAACATTTTGTCATATTTCCAGAAGCTCCGCACAAGTTTATGTAAACTAAGTCTAAACCTATTTGTGGGAACATGACCCTCTGGATTTGGGACATAACTCATAACACAAGACATTTTGATGTGTGTAAGTCAAACTTAATATTTTATTTACACGAGCACATTTTAACCCCTGCTCATATGATTATAAATCACGACCCAGCCATCATATCTGTCGAACTTTATTACAGAAGGTTTAAAAATCTGCTCATAAATTGTAATTCAACATTAAAGTGTCTCTATTCAATGTCATTGCAAATCCGTTTCTTACAGTGCCTCGCTTAATTCTCGCTCTACTCCCAAGATGAACATATTTCATTATTATATCAAAGATAAAAATATATATGTGAATAGATCAATAAATAGTAATGTAAGGGCTTGTGTAAACTGGTCATTTTTCCCAGTAATGCACCCTACACAGTGTCTGGGTTGAAGGGACAAAATAAACACAACTCATATACAGATTTAAAATGTGCAAAGTCTGCACATTATGCACATATTTCTATCTAAGTACAAAAAAAGTCACCCTTCACGTAAAAACAGTGATCCAGTGAGTGTCCAGTAAGCTATTGGATACCAGCAGTTAAGCTGAGGTTGCTGGAATAACCTGATAACACATAAGGCATTGGCTGTTGAACTAATGCCGGTTTAAAAATAGAACAAGATTGTATATATATATATATATGTATGTGTGTTAAACAAGGAAAATATATTGTGTAAGATTTCATTTTGATTGTCGCAGAAGTAAAACTAATATCCAGACAATGAGACTACTATATGTTATGTTGTTGATGGGAATGAGGGTCATCGTCTCTCGTAATGTTGCGAGAAAATGATCCACATGGCATCTTATCTTTTCCTGACTCATGAGAGGTGAATGTGAACATGAAGGCGCTTGATATCTGAATGTTTAATTTCAGATTTAGTTTTTACTATTGTCAGTTTATGTTGATTAGAAGTGAATGGGGTTCATTAAAATTCCAGTGAAACTGCCTCCATGTCTGTTAAAAGAAGTAAATTATAGAAATACCCAAAGTGATGTTTTTATGGCTGAATAATCACATTAGTATTTGAATTGTTGTCAATGAGCCTTTTATATTTTTATTAGAGACACATTCCATTTTGTTGAGTTACTATTGAGTTTGATGAACAACAAAAGTTCACCACTAGACTAAATAAATGATCCAAACTCTACCTGATTCAGACATATACATGGAGCGGTATAATAAGTTATACACTCCTCACTGTATAGGAGTCTAAAACTTATTGGATTGGGTTTTTCTGCTAGATAAATATTCTCTCATCTAATATTGGCTGACACTGTGTCTTCCCTTTATTAGCGACACATCAGTGTGACACGCTGCCACTGCTCCTGCTAAAGTGTCTCTAAATGATGATCTAATATTTGTGAGGTATGTCTCCGCAGTGATTAGCTGATATCTTTTCTCTTTGAGGAGAAATTATTTAATTAGCTTGCCCTTTCCGCGGAGCTTAACCTTTTGAAATGTCAGGTGGGTTTAAATAAGTGTGCCATAGTTTCAGAAAAGTCCTCTTTTTCGGGGGCTCGTCATGACCTATAACAGTGTGGCAAAAAGGAAGGTCTGACAGTGATGAATCTTACAGCTCAGAGCAATTTGTTTCAGTTCAGATGTGTTCCTGAAAACCCCTCCGAGCCGCACTAACCCGCCTGCGGGCTCGAATAGCAACCGCCTCTCGCCCGCCTCTGAACACGCTCTCTGAATATGTGGGGTTGTGCCCGGCAGGTTCTTTAATTCATACATGTAACTTTAAACACAACTCTGGGATTACTTGGATGGGCAATCTGTGATAAGGTGTGACCGCTCTCCTTTGTGACAGGACTATTTATTTGTTCCCTGGCAGATCAATCCCACTCTGTCGTCGCTGGATTTCCGTCGCCTTTGTTGTCAGCACTCTGGCTGTCTCAAACAATCATCAGCTCTCACGTCAAACAAATGAGCTGTTTCATTGTTGCCGTGTCGCCACCGGTCACAATAATAAGGGGAACAAGTTATTTTTGCTGCGATACACATTCTACACATATACGAGAAAACCAGGCCGAGCATTGAAGGCATCTGTCGCGGGGGATTGGATCGCACGGATGACACGTGGAGTGCACTTTATACCTCCAGAAAGTCAAAGATAAAATATGTGAAATTTTAATGACTTAAAGAGCAATGTGGTGTTCGGGGGGGAAAGTGATGTGAGGGATGTGATAAACTGTAGCATGTCAGCGAGATGTCACAAGCGCAGGGCGATAAAAATAACGCGGGGCTTGTCTTGCATTTCCCGCAGTTTGGGTCGATATCGTTGCCCAGGAATAAGATCGGAGGCTTTTCCTTGACGTGGAAAACATAAAGCACCTCATTAACAGTCCGCACCGCCTCTGCGAGGATCTCTCTTAAAGGGTAAGCAGTATTCTTAATCATCATGAACACTTGAAGTGAGTAAAAGTGCTCACAGAAGAAGCCCTCCATCTGCCGGGTGCACACACTGTATGTCCTCGACATACAGTGGAGCATCTGTGTTCTCTCCGCTGCCATCGGTAAATAATGCACTCCTTTGCATCAGCGGCCCGACTTAATATTTAATTCACACAACGTATGCGGCGAGGCAGCCCTGCCACCGTGCACGTAGAGATGGAGACGCTGCATAAACCTGCAGCGGTATTGTCTGTCAAAGACACAAGGCTGTTTTTGTCAATAAAACATCCGTTTTTATACCAAGCAATTTCAAAAAATTGCACATTACTCGTGTTTAAATTGATATTGAGTGGTTTGGTTCATGTTTGAACAATCAGAATATATATATATATATATATATTCATATAAATAAATATGCTCATGTTTAAAAACAATGTTTTCATGTTCATGTCCGAATTATACAGTACTTCACCATAACAGAGGTCTTTACGTTCCATCGTGTTCCATTCCTGCTCCCTTCAACTGACTTTTATCTATCTATTTATTTTGTTCTCCCAGGAGCTAAAGCGTCATATGGTGGTCTTTTACACACAGAGGTGAAATTCAGCAATTATACCTGGAACCAAATTCCTGCTACACTGCTGAACACGCAGCCAGTGTGGACGATTGTAGTGGTTGTTAATCCAGAATTTACATCCGTCCCTGGAGACTGGTAAACTGGTGGCGGAGCGATCTTCACCAGGTACTTCTCAGACAATCTGCAGTGGATAAGTGGAACCGTGCCATGATCACATACCGCCCCTTTAACAGTTGCACACCATGGATTTCAAAGCTGATATCTCTTATTGCATTTGTTTTGGTCATCACCCCGTCACATCTTTCTCTGCTCCACATAGATTTGATCTCACATGAATCACCATTGATGGAAACCTCTCGGCTCCGGCTCAGCGCAGCAATAATTTATAGAGTCACAAAAGAGAGCGCAGAGACGCTCCTGAAGGCCTCGTATTTCGCCCGCCGTGTTTATGGGGCCGACGGTGGCCTTGCAGACGTCCTAATATAATTATTTCAGGAGTTGCCAGACTGAGCAAACACTGAAGCCTCTCTTCGCTCCGCCATGCACCACCCGCTGACGCCGCTGACAGCACACCACATGAGAATATGCAAATATACATCAAAACGTACGGAATTTACATTAGACTTAATAATATTCCAAGGTGATATTTCCGGGGCGTGATTTGTGTTAGGGAAAAGAAACAAAAAAAAAACTTCATTCACATTCATGTGTCTGGCCTCGGCCTTGTCAAGTGCCCGTCACTATCACGTGAGGAATGCTGCAGTCGGGACTTGTTGGGTTCGGTTCAGTCGAGCACAAATGAAGAACTGGCTTCATTTCAACTCGCGGCGCTGAACTATTCTACCGAGAGCCTTGCATTAGCTTGATTACGGTTTTATCTGTCAAACCAATGCGTAGAAATAGCTGACATAACATTCTGTTGCAAATCCAATTTCCCATTGATTGACAGCACGAGATTCACCCCGGCCGCGGTACGGCTTCCTGCACTATTAGAGCATATTGCGATGTTATTTGCCTCGGAAAGAGAGGCCATTTGCAGGGAGTAATTAGTTAAGCTCCCCTGACTTTGGAAATTTAATTGCAGGTACAGTAGGACCGGCTAACAACAGGATAACTGAAGCATTACGGACTGTGTGGGCCTGACAAACAGAGGGAGCATCCCTCCTGACTGAACACACACACACACACACACACACACACACACACACACACACACACACACACATGCCGGCTACATAAGCATGGATGCACACACTTAGATAAAATAACAGAAGAAGCATACATCGGCTCCTGACCCCTTGATTCTTTGATCCATTAATGACATGCAATATTCATACTCCCAGCTCCTGAATGTTTCATTATAACTGCAGAGATGTGGAGTGCCTTATTAAAAAGTATGGCGCGGACTATCTCCAGTGTGTTTATCATTTATCACGTGCTGTTGGCTCAGTCCTCTCCGCTTGCCGTGACCTTGAATGCAGCTTTTATGCGTCCCAGCATGTAGGGAAATCAAAGCCTACGAGAGTGTACCATTAGGTTCCTATCATGTACTAAATGTGCCTGAAGACCCGCACGTCTGTTGTACAAAGATAAATATTTTACTTGCACCCTCTAATACGCTCGTTATCGTTATTCCCTGCAATTTACGCACATTTAGGGGCACTCATCACGCTTGCCGTTAAACCCTATGTAACGCTGAAGTACCTTAAACTAGTATTTACTCAAAGCCCGTATTTATCATACACCATAATAAGTAAGATTGATCTCTCTTTGTATGAGCCGGTTTATCTTTAACACCGGTAATGGCCGGAACATCAATCACAGGGACACTGCCTGTAACCTGCCACAATGGACACTGGTAATTATTTAAAAAGGATCACTGGCTATTAATGGTATTTCTCCTCACCTTCCCTATTATCTGTAGCAACCAGTTTGTTTTCCTCTCAATTAGGCACGCAGGCAGTGAGCAACACCCATCTCCCATTACTGGGATGTGGCTACAGAGGCCATGGGGGGAAGGGAACATAATAGGCTGCTGCTGCTGCTGCTGCTGTTGTTGTTGTTACTGCTGCTGCTGCAGCGGAGGGATGGATTGTTTTGAGCATTTTCTTGGCTGCATTTCATTTTCTTCATTCTCTCCCGCCATAACTCGGTGCCACCATTAAACCCCTGTCACTTCCGTTTGGGGGTTCGAATCGAGTGGGTCAACCAAACCTGAGTTGAGTCAGAGCGAGCGAGCGGCATGATAGAGTGAAGAGAGGAGAACGTGCCAGTGTTGGAGGAGGGGGGCTGTGCTCTCCCTCTGTTATCACCGCTTTTATAGGGGGCGCTGTTTGGGCTCAGGGCCATTCATATGTCATATGTCAGTGGATATCTATATCTAGTTACGTCAATTGATATACAAACATAGCTGTACATTTAAGTTCATTTGTGCCCACACATATCCTGTATTTAGGTAGTTGTTTATAAATGTACACATTAGCTCATCTTATCTTTAATCTTTTATTTATGTACATATATCATGTTATAGTATGTGTGTGTGTGTATTTTTTTTCGCTGTTTCAATTTACTGACCATTCACTATATACAATGTAATAGATAATACAATTGATCATCTATGGCACCCAAATAATAATTCAATCTCTGTGTCCATTTGTTTTATGTTGATAAGGCAATATAAATCAAATAAATTAGGATTCATAGCAGTTGATGTTTGAGTTCAGTAAAAAAAAAAAAAAAAAAAAATCTGCTGTAATCAGCTGTTTGTTTCAGCACCACATCACATGTTTTATGCACTGGTGTGATTTACCTTGTGCACACATGTATGTAAATGCGTAAATGTGTTTGTCCAGCACATGTTTGTTTGTTTGTTAGCATGAGGGGGCGGGGTGGGGGGTGAGGGGCGGGGGGCTGTTCACTCCCGTCTCTTCCATGCAGCTCAAACATGGTGTGGTGAAGATGTCTTCCCGCCACGCTGCGCTGACTACCGTGGCCGTGCCGCTGTGACTGTGCAAAGCCCGAGGCAGGAGAGTGAAATGTGTCAGCCTGTGCAGCTGATAACGCCGCCTCTGTCACACTCAGGCCAAAGAGTGTTTTCTGGGGGAGCCAAAGCGCATGATGGGTTTGTGACGCAGTCCGCAGTGGTATTCAAACAGTGAAAGTGGGCCAGGCACTTTCTCTCCTCATCCCTTGAACTGTGTCACGTCATTTATCTTATGCCTCGTGATGCGTTTTCCTTCTCCTCGTGGAGCCTTCACCCGGACTCCTCCTGAACACCGTGTCCATTAGAGTGTTCTGCCTCCCGACATATGCCGACTTTCGTCCCACTGGAGATATTTTTTCACACTTTGTTAAGCAAATGTGATTTCCGTGTTGTACGGTGTTTGTACAAAATGTTTTATTCAACCTGATTTGTTGTTTCCTTACATCTGCGCGACTCTCTGCCACAATGGCAAGTGCGCCTCTACCTCCTTAGGCCATTGCCTTCCCACAGTCTCTTTCATGGCGAGAGGCAGTGACAGAATAAAGAGGAGCTCCTTGAGAGCAGAGTCTCTTATCAGCCTCCAACATCTGGCCAAGACTGATGGCTTCTCGGAATAGCTCTTCAAATATCATTGAGTTTGAGCTGCATAATGCTTGTTTAACTGCATCCTTCCCCACAATACTAATTCACACCCTCTCATTATGTATCTTTCACCAGAGGAAGCCATTTCTATGATTACTCAATTTAGTTCCTCAGCAGGGAAGGATTGATGTGCGGCGCTGCACTAAATTGTAGGAAAGAGGGAGATTGAAAGGTGAGTCAAGTCAGATGCGAGCAAAGGAAAAATAAACTGCGATGTGACTGTTCCTGTTCACACATTATGGGAAAAGGGAAAATATTGAATTTTCCACATGTGAAGTGATAAATCCCCGGCATGAAAAGCAGCGCTTTTACTTTGAAGAGCCACATCTTCTCTGGAAAAGGATTTCTACCAAATTGGAGTGATAATCACCGATTCTGTGCATATGGACATGATGCATCGCCGCTCATCACTTCAAAGCTCCAGGGTAATGTGGAGCAGGTTTAACAATTCAACCAAACACCTGCTTCTCTAACAAGTGGCTGGATTTTAGTTTGAGCAGATGTGTCAGAATGAGCCAGATTCACTCTTTTGTCACAGCGATGTGACACAAGCAGGAGCAGTGACGATCACATTTGTTTTTAAGAAGTGTGACAAACTCTTCAGTCGGCTCCAATATTCCAATTCCAGACTCAATTCACAAGAAGACATAATTTCACGCATGGTGTTTACTTGGATTGTTACATCACGGCGTTGTGTGATAACAACTCACCACCTCAAATCTAGTTTTACCCCAATATGAAATCATTTGCAACGCCGCTCCGCCATAACCCTCTGTGGCAACCGTGCACTGCACCGTGTATTTATGGTTGTGTGTTATTGTGACTTATAGAAATTGAACCTCCAATCAACTAGTTTGCGACATCACAATTTCTCCACGACTCAAATTGACCTTCAGTTTCCTCAAGTTTTGTTTACACCTCCACTTTAACTTCAGGATTTTGGGAGTTTGAGCCTCTTGAAAAACAAAATCAATGAATTGAGTGACTGTTACTGAGAAATTCAGAGCCGTGTGCACAGATATGTTATGTCATGGTTCAGTATTGTCCATATAGCCATGCAGAGATGACAGAGGAAGCAACACGCAATCACAAATCAGGCTTCTGCCCATTATGACTTGTTTACATGTCTCATTCAGACATTTAGCTCAATGAGATATCGATGAGAATACAGGCGTCCGTGTGAACTGAGACATTGTTTTCTTCTTAGGCTTTTTAAGTGAGTGTCTCTCCCCCCGCTCCCATTCAGAAAGGCCAACCCCACATGTACCACAGATCCCACTGTTCAGTCCCCCACTGATCACCAAGGGGGAGGGGGGGGGGGGTTGTAGGCAGCCATGTGCTCCCTCCAATACTCACCTGCGTCACCAGCTGCTTCGTTTCACCTGACAGCCAGGACCATCACCACAGGAGTGTTCACAGAGGGTCAGAGAGTCTCCTGCAGATTTCACCCTCGAGCCACATACTGTATATGGGCGATGATGCCTGACCCAATGCTTTCTTTGAAAGATGACTTGAGGTCGTGAAGGGAACGGACATTTTCAACAAACATAATGGGGGATTGGAACCAAAACATTCTTTACCGTGTAGTGTTCGTGTTGTCTTCTCCCCCTGAGACTCCTGTTGGGTCAAGGTCATGTGTTGAGTGCTTCTAGCCTCTTCACTGCTATTCATATATGAGCTGTGACCTATTTCACTTGTTTTGGGGTTGATACACTTTATTCTGTGTCACTACTAAAACAGGTCGACAGTCTCGGACATTCAGAAAACATTGTATTATCCTCCTATTGTCCACTGCTCCAGCTCCTGTTTTCAACAGAGACACTCTCAAGAGCTCTTGCCCCTCCCTCACAGGGCCCAGTCTCTTGTGATTGGTCAACTGCTCCGTGCTGATGCAGGAAGTATGCATGTCACGCGCCCCAGTTCACAAAATATACAGAATTGAATGGGTCACGACAAGCTGTGACTGGGTTATCAATACAGGAGGCATTTTGGCATACTATAGCCATATATATATATATATATATATATATATATATATCCATGCATCCATATATATGTATGGAGAGCTACACATCAATTTCAGGACATACTGTGGTTGAAGTTCATCAATAAAAAAGAAATAATGAGCCATGAATGTTCGCTCACACATACATTCTAAGTGGATGACACCTGCTGAAACCAAATCATTGTGCACATTACACCTTTTTATCTTATGATCATAACCCAACACTTTGTTGTCAGGTTGGATTGTGAGGAAACTCCTGCTTGTTCTGACTGGAGAGCAAAATTGTCATTAATCATTGTGCGCGAGTCAAATGTTAGCATAAGTTCACAGACCCTGCGATTCCACAAGAGACAGAAAACGGCATTTTTAAAAAATACATGTCTCTTACGTGTGCGCTCACGTATCCTCAAAGAGGCAGAGATGAAGATCTTATCCTGTTGTGTTCGCAGCAGAGAGCAAATGAATAATTCTGGCTGGTGAAGCTCGCGCTACTCTGAGCTACAGCCTGTGAATCATCATCATCATCATCCTCCTCATCACCATCACCAGATAAAAGCCAACATCTTTTCATCTATTTTTCAGTCTTTTCATTTCGCCCGCTCCACTAACACTCCTGTGAGTGTTTTCAAATCCAACAAGGCATATCATATAATTATTTGTTTTCCTACAGATGGTATCTGCGAAATTTTTACACTGGTGACAAAAATTGAATTCCAGCAGAGTCTGAGCCCAGGAGATAATGCAGCATGGCCAAAATGTCTTAATTGCAAATAATCCACCACACTCATCATCATTTAATATCAATTATATCAAAGCCTTATCTCAACTGTTTGGCTCCCTTGTAGCGAATATTATTTTTCTTTATGGGGATTATTTGAAACGATGCTTGATAAGCTCGGCTCACGCTGAGAACCAGCGTGCTCTGTAAATGACCAATTAAATAGCTCCTTTGGTATTCTTCAGTTGATTATATTCTACAAGACCTTAGTGACGCAGCAACACAGGTGGCCTCTCACTTCCACCAAAACAAGCATCAACATCTCCGATGGGGCGGGGATGTGATGCAGAGTCTGCGGAGACGGCAGCCCAGAGAAGTCAGCGGGTCAGCAGCTTGACACCGGTCATTATGGCTTCAGCCAGTGAGGTCACGCAACTGATGTCCTGTGACTTTGACACAGAGGCGGCGGAGAGCGGGGAATCGATGTGATGTCACCCAGGACTCGTCCGGGGAGGCTCCCATGAGTTGTGGGAACAGAGATCAACTCTGACCCTGTTTGGAAAGGAAATCTCTCCCTCTGATGATGAGGTCACGCCACGTCATTACTTTATTGACACAATTGATTCACAGCACACCTTCAACCGCATGGTCCCAGCTACACTAGTATTCAAGGAGGGAATATAAATGTGAGAGATGACCCAGATCATTGTCATAACACTTAATGCAGTGGGTCGATTTTGAGAACCAAGTCCTCATCTCCTCGCTTAGACGTGGAGATAGCGGCACACAGCTCTGCGTTCATCGATGTGATATTTGTTTGTTAATGACCTCATCAGCCGCATTAAAGAGGCAAAGCCTCAACCTTAATTCACAGTAGTTGTGAGTCAGTTGTTTCTCACTGAAATGATCTTTTAAAGCATCGCTGCTCAGAACTCCCTCTGAGAACAACAACTTCAAAACGGTGCACGGTCTTTCTCTTATGTTCCAATTCAAGTCAGTGCACTGTGGTATCAATGGCTCCTGCCTCAGCTATTTGCAGTGCAATTAAAAACTCAATTTTCAAAAGCTTTGCTGAGGGTGATAAATGGGCCAGTAATCCCTTAATTGTCCTTCCTTAGGCAGAGTCACATGGATGATAGATGTTTCATTAGAGCCTGACTATAACAGAAAGCTAATAAAAAAAGACTTGTAGGTTTAATGAATAACAGCACTGTTATTATTATTGTTGTTTTTAATTTTATTACTGGTATCTGTTCAAATAATGCTAATCATGTTTGTACATATTTAGCTAAATTAGTTTTGCTAGCGTGATGCATGTAATGATGTCACATGGTTGCTCTGCTCTTGTTTGCTGCATCCGGGCCAAAACTAAGCCAAACACATATCAACCAGTTGTGGCCCAAATGTATTATTTGGCCCATTTTCTTCCTATTTGGCAGAAGTTCCAAATCCAGATTACACATTACCCACTATATGCTTGAATGACTATACTGTATTTGGGCCATATTTGCTATTTCACAGGAGGCCAATTTAAGGTTATCGCTCCTTTTGTTCAGCCCACAGGAGGCAGTCACATTATTGCCTGAAGTGATCCACACGCACAGTGTGTCTCTAAACTCACTGTTTCAGTATCAAAGAAGTGAATGTGTCCATGGCCACACAGCCAAGCTCATCTCAGCACAATAGAGTAACACATACACCGACATAGGTGCACGAATGAACGCTACCATACAGTCACAGAACACGGCAGAGTGTTTAAAGTGCATCAGGAGTGTTGCGGAGAGACAGCACAGTTCTCCAGGCTGGAGCCAAGGGTTGTTGTGCAGAACCCAGGGAATTGCATGATGCACTTTTCAAGGAGTTACTCTGATCACTCAGGAGGCGGAGGTTTTCGAACTGAACTCCATTTTATTAGGCGTATTCATGTTTTCCTACTCGGCCACTGAGTTTCTGCAGAAGAGGCTCACCAGATGTGTGTATTCATGGAGCCTGCTCATTTATGTGTTATCCTTTTCACAAGTAGAATAGTAATGTATGTATAAATTCAGTGCGAGCTCACTTTACCCACACTGTGAAACCCCTTCGCCTCCCTCGGGGGCTCCCCCGTTCAAACTCCCATCGACCTGCCTCTGGCTCCAGTGCTCACTTCCTCCCTGGAACACTGGAGCAGTTTCAGGACCACAGACAGCTCTGCTCCCTGCTTCCCTCTGCCACAGTGCAACGTGTGTGTGTGTGTGTGTGTGTGTGTGTGTGTGTGTGTGTGTGTGTGTGTGTGTGTGTGTGTGTGTGTGTGTGTGTGTGTGTGTGCGCGTGCGCGTGCGTGTGTCCAGCTGTTGATGCTACTTTCACATTGTTTGCACTGTGAAAAGGGAGGGGTGGGTTAAAAACGTATGCAAATTGGCTGCTAACTTTGAATTTAGATATATAATGTGTAATCAGTGCAGCTCAGGCATGGGGACTCTGCGCAGCGGCTGCGCGCACCCGCACACGCAGACGCACGGAGCTCCTGCTGGATGTGTCCGGGCTGGCTCACCATCACTGGCCGCACGAGACTGCAGTGTTCCTCCATTGATTCCAGCAGCAGCAGCAGCAGCAGCAGCAGCAGCAGCAGCAGCAGCAATGGGGCTATATATTAACAAGTGTCGCACTCATGCCAAATAGCCCGGCAGACCAGGGATTGTATCATTATTGATTATTATTAATACTATTATTATTATTATTATTATTATTATTAGCTTAGATCAAGTTCGGGCAGCGCCGGCCCGCACCACCACTGGTCCAATCGGAGTTTAGATCAGCTCCTCGCTTCCCTCCCCTCCCCTCCCCTGCGCTCTCGCTCTCTCTCTCTCTCTCTCTCTCTCTCTCTCTCTCTCCCCCCTCTCTCTCTCTCTCTCTCTCTCTCTCTCTCTCTCTCTCTCTCTCTCTCTCTCTCTCTCTCTCTCTCTCTCTCTCTCTCTCTCTCCCTTAGTTGCAAAGGGGGGAAAGGATTGCTCTGCAGCTGCTCGGGCTGCACCTCAATGAACCTAATTGGTGCGCTGTGAGCGACCATCATCACCACATCCACTGGATTTCCCCTGCACCGCAGCCCGGCTCCTCATCCAGGATCACACACACACACACACACACACACACACACACACATACACACACACATACACACACACACCTACAGACACACACACACACTCACACTGGCACAGACTCACACTCACACAGCCTTCTACATGAATGTGCTCAGACAAACGCTTGTAAGGAGTTGAAGAGATTATAGGGACGAGGTGGGAAAATGGCACAGCGCGTGGTTCTGTTCCTGCTGTGGCTCTGTGACAGATCCCTCGCCGGGTTCCCCAATCAGATTAATATCGGTAAGTGCTGCTTTCATTGATGAAGGACGGAGGGGGGGACATGTAAAGGGACATTGCGTGGTTTCTTGGTGTTTTGTCTGAGCGGAGCTGTGCGCAGTGATGTGGCGACGAGGCTGTAACTTGATTATGCCGCGATCTCCAGAGCCTGCGATCGTGGGGAAACTCGATTACTGCCAAGTGTAAATGTTGCGTGGAGATGAGTGGTGTGTGTGCGTGTGTGTTGATGCTGATGAATGGAGACGGGCTGGAGTTGCAGACGTGCGCAACGGTCCAAAAACGCACGCGTGGCATAGTGACATGCATGCACCATGCGTAAAACCCAACATGGGACGTGCGGAATGTCCCTTTAACGGATAATATCCGGTGTGGAAACTGAGTGAAATCAGCGACACGCAGCTGTGACAGATGTGTGTGTGTGTGTGTGTGTGTGTGTGTGTGTGTGTGTGTCCACAGGGGGACTGTTCATGCGCTCCACGGTGCAGGAGCACAGCGCCTTCAGGTTCGCGGTCCAACTCTACAACACCAACCAGAACACCACGGAGAAGCCTTTCCACCTCAACTACAACGTGGACAACCTCGAGTCGTCCAACAGCTTCTCCGTCACCCACGCGTGTAAGTGCATGCTATTTTTAAAGCCCAGTCCTGTCCATGCACGTCCTCTGCCACGGCCACATTATTTATGTCAACACTCATGTGGAGCTCGTGGAGGAGAGGAGGAGGAGGTGGTGGTGGTGGTGGTGGGGGCGGAGGGGGGGGGGATGACGCTGATGGTTAATGGTGGTGGTGGGAGAGCCAAGTCAAGTTCATCCCACTCCACTCGTGGCCCCTGCGTGGAGTGTCAGTGGGAATCACACAAACAGCCACTAACATAATTTTTAGAACGTGCACATGCACACTATCCACCCACCCACCTACCTATCTATCTATCTATCTATCTATCTATCTATCTATCTATCTATCTATCTATCTATCTATCTACCTATCTATCTATCTATCTATCTATCTATCTATCCATCTGTCCATCCATCCATGTATCCATTTATCTATTTATTCATCTATCTATTTATCCATCTATCCATCTTTCCATCCACCCATTCTTCGGGTCTGAGTTGTGCACAGATGATGTATCACCGTGCACAAATGAAAAATAAGTTGCTGTGTGTGTCGTTGGCCTCGGAGAGAAACTGCAGCCAATTATAAACCGAACCCTGTTTCAAGGTCTGCGCACTGGGGCCAGTCTCTCTGCAGCTGGACTGTATGTTGGTGTTTCTGTAAATATCCTAAACTTTGGTCTCAACAAAAGGAAGATGATATAAATGAAGACGGTGCAGTGTCTTGCAGTAATCTTGATTAGGCCATGCTTTTATTTTATGGCTGCTTTTATGTGTGTGTGTGTGTGTGTGTGTGTGTGTGTGGAGAGACACCTCATGGTGCAACTGGTGCACATGGCCCCCTTCTCTGATTTGTGGCTGTTCTCACCGATAACATCGTTCCTCTATACTCCCCCTTTGGCAGCCCTTTCTCCAAATCAGCAGAAATAGTGGACAGAAGGGGGAGGAAGAGATGGAGGCGAGATTGCCATTTTGTGATGTCATTTTAAATGATGGGCTCAGTTTGGCCGAGCGCTCCACTCCAGAGAGACGCGTGTAGCAACGCCGTGAGTGGTCCAGTCTGTCTCACCCGTGTGTGGCGCGGCCATAATGGCCCCTCTGCCTCCCCCCATGTGCAGGAGCATCTCTGTCTGCCCCATCCTCTGACTCCCCCCCCCCACCACCCCCACCCCTCTACCCCCACCGCCACCCCCACCCCTGCCCGTATCACAGAGCATCTCCCCCAGCATTGCAGAGTCAGCTCATTAGCACCCAGCCCTCATAGCACCTCACCGTGCTGTCATTGGGTGAAAGGGGAGGGAGGGAGAAAAAAAATCCATAGCTCCCTAACCATCGGCAGTAAGTGAGTTAGGCTCAGACCTGCAGCGGAGGAGGTGGGTCTGTGGTGGTATCACCAGGAGCAGAGCCGCCGCCGCCGCCGCCGCCGCTCGCCCGCCCTAACCGAGCCATCCATGAGAAACAATAAGCAAATGAGAGAGAATAAATAATAGATAGTCCCGTGCAATTTCACGCATGTTGAAGAGGAAGGGAAGCATAGGAGGGAAAAGGCTTGATATGAGAATCTAATTAAATGCAGGGGCAGACAGAGCTTTAGTCAGAGGAAGGGGCTCCTGTGGGAGCCGTGGCCCCGTTTCCTGTTCCTCGCTGCCACGTCTCAGCGTCTCCATCAAGAGCAGCCGTCTCCCGTCTGCCTTCGACGTCACTTCCATGAAACCACCAACCAGCAATAACACGAGGAAGGAAAGCAGTGTTTTTATCATTTAGTGTCAAATGTCGTTAGTGTTTGCTGAGAGCGCAGAGCTTTGATTTGCATATTAATAAACCCGGCCGTGTGTTTAGCCTCGCCACATTAAAACAAGGGAAGTTTTCTACTTAACACATTAAGGGGCATTCGCTTAATTATAAACCATCAAGTGCATAATCAATAACCTTTGAGCAAAGCGCTTTCTGACATGCGCTTTTCTTTTCACATCTGATTTGTGTCACGCGTGATGTAAGACTTTGCTTCGCCCTCGGAGTCTCGTCAAGCTCGCCTCGCCAACGCCAGACAGCTCGCGCTGAGCTCACCAGCGTCCACCAGCACCTCGGATCGTCTCCACGTTTGTCGAGAACAAAAAAAGAGATGGCGGTGATTAAATATCACTTATCTGCCGACTTCCAGCCCTTTGAGGCTCAGCCCCCCGGCGAGCGTTGACCTCCTGCGTCCCGCGTTTTTGTGTGTGTTTTTTTTTACATTTGTCAGCGGCATTGTTTGTTCTGCGAGCTGTCACAATTATTTAGTGGACATTCGAATTCCCTTTGTCATCAATAGCCCCGCGTGGATGACTCAGACCTTTTGTGAGCGATAGCACACATTCACTTTATGGGTCGGACCGATGTGAAACAGGGTTTTACTATAGTGGCGTTTATGCGGCTTTGGGGAGTAAATCTATTTCGGGGTGAGCTTCATTGCTTTGATCAAGATGAGATGTGGCTGCCCGAGGCCTTGAAGGGTCGTTGAGATGACAGCTTTTTTTGTGTTTTGTTTTTGTCCAGACTCCTCTGTCTTTCTTCTTGTGCTTCAGTGTGCTTCCCCTCCTCACTCTGGGACCGAGAGTGCCATAGCCCTTTCCCTCTGACTCATCATGTAGATCACTCCCCCTCGTTTTGCTCTGCATCCTTTAAAAGCCCAACACTGGAGGCGCACACACCAAATTCAAATTCAACTTGCTGGAGTTTGTTGTTGCTTTTCAGAAACAAAATCCAATATGGAACTCCTCAGGTATAATTAAGGCAAGGTGCTTGCGTCAGAGCCGCTTCTTTCAAGCCCGTTTCTAAAGTCCTCTGTTATTAATTGAATTAGTGACCGGCAGCCACACAATGTGTGGCTTCAGTAATCCTTAAGGCTGGGGCTTTGTACTGCGGAGGGATGGTATATGTGCTCGGGTGGCAAGACTGTTGTTGCTTTGAAGTGACATCAGAAATGGTGAAAAGTGTAATTACCAGTGCAGGGTCCATGATAGCGGCGGAGGCTCCGAGTCAGGTGTGTGCTCACAGAGGCGTAGTTCAAAGCAGAGGGTAGCGGCGTGAAGAAAGCAGAGCAGACAGCATTAATGTTCCTGATGGTCACGGCCAGCCAACTTAATGACAACGCCATCCTTCCCCCTCCTGTTTACCCTTCCTCTTCTTCTCTCACCTGAGGCGAAGAAAAAGAAAAGACGCCCAGCGCTGCCGCCACCCCCCCCCCCCCCCCCCCCCTCTCCGTGCTCAGCTATTTATTAGATTACTGGCCTTGATTCCTGTTGAAGGCAAATTTTGCAATGCGTGGCTTTTGAATTTCATCTCTGCTCCTCATACCTCATTCTGTCATTAAGCTAATGGTGTGTGTCCGCTCTGCCAGGCCTTTTTACATGTGCCCACCCCTGTTTTATTAAATCCTTCAGGTCCTTAAGCCCTGGCAGGAGCAGATGCTTCTTTGGCCGCACTGCTCAGACACCTTCTCCCACCACTGTTGCACACTGCAGTCAGAACAGCCTCGCTACAGAGAGGCTGGAATTGCATTTGTCTCTCCAACAGGCTTAAAGGAACAGAGAGGAGAAGGACGGGAGCGGAGGGACCATAAGGTGCAATATGTCTTATTGTTAGAGGAGGAGAGATGAAGGAATAGTCTGACATTTTGGGGAAATATGCGTTCATGCTTTCCTGCCAAGGCTCGGAGCAGGAGATTGATCGGTTGCCACTTGCTTGTCTGTATAGTAGCAAGAGGGGACATGCTTTGTTTTCCCATGTGGATGTGGATGTGACAAATAGATGTATAATATGTTCATTGCAGGACTTTTCAGCCAATTTCCACGGCCCAGAAACCCCACAAAGACCTGGCCTTTGTGCACAATGCGAAGGGATTGAGTCTGAATTCAATCCCAGGTCAAACCATTGTACAATCTCAGGTTTTAATCAGCTCCAACTTCGATCTGCAGCCATGGTATTGGGTAAGACAGGGTGGTGAGAGTGTGTCTGAGCCTCTGGTGTGTTTGTGACAGTGAGTGCGATGCACCAGGAGATAAATAAGGCAATAGACAGGGATTAGCTCTGTGTAAAGTCATACCCACTCATTTCGGTGTAATAGAGGTACTTAAGATGCTATTAGATAGATTTGCATGCTGGTTCTGCCCGTTTCCCTTGATTTTGACAGGTTAGAGGTGCAGCGTGTATGGATTAGTGCCACCTAGAGATGAAGTTGCATTTGCAGCTGAAAGCCCCTCACCTCGTCATCCCCTTACACGCACCTGTAGTAGCCTTCAGCTCTCAGTAAATCCTGCTTCGTTTGTTCATTATGGGTCTGTGTAAAAACACAGTGATGCAACATGGTGCAGAGGAACCACTCCACATATCACTTAAAGGTCTCGTTTTCAACAATGTGTACAGTTGAGAATTTATACAATGATAAGCACCATTTTTTTATGGATCATTTATCAAACCTAAATCACCTAAATCTTACACACTAGGCCTTTAAAGGTGCAGTGTGTAAAATTTGGTGACATCTAGAGGTGTTGCATCCATCACCACCATCAATGGTGCACCTCAGTTGTCATTCAAACTGAACTGAACTGAACTGAAACTAAAAAGATGTTTAGTATGGCCCCTCTGGGCTTCTGTAAAAACATGGCGGCCCCCATAGAGAGGACCTTTTCCTCATGTAAATCTACATTATTGTTTACTTTTAAGGATATTGGAAAAAAAACAAAAACATTTTGGTGATGGTAAATTCACGAAAATGACAGTATGTATTTATTCTCGGATATTTTTAGAAGTGAGAAAAATCGTGGACCCTTAAGCTGAACTGCTGCCAGCTCAAGCCACATATCTCGACAGACCTGAGTGTGCTGTCAATGCTACTCGTCTTGACGACACACAGCCTTCCTGTATTTAAAGAAAATAGTGAATTATTATCTTTCCCTTTGACTCTGTGTAAAAACTCTCACCACGCGAGGCTGGAAGTCGATGCTGCCATGTCAGTCTGCAGAAATGTGCCGAAAACTCAATGATCGCACGCATTATTTGTGTGCCGCTCTCTTGACCGGCTGTTGTGTTGCACATAATAATCAGGATCATCATAAACACTCAGCGGCGTCGTACGCAGCAAGTCAAATATTTGTCTAGACCCAACACATTCTTCGAAGCCTCTTCTCCGCTGACCTTTCCGCCCACGCGGGCGGCGCTCGCTCGTCACACGTTGCCCAAAAACACCAACCGTCTCTTCACGCTGGCTGCCCATGGTTTTAGACTGAGCACATGTGGCAAATAGCATATGCTCTGTCCTTACCCGATCTTTGCACGTATCGTGTGCAGAGTTCGGGGCTGTTGTCGGTGTGGTGGGGGTATGAATGGACGGTAAATAGAGCGACGTGCGTTTCTGCAGCTCATTGCCTGACAGTGAAAGGCTATGGTCCAGAGAAGCTCCTCAGGTGATTGTAGTAGCGCCACACTTCGTCTCCTCGCAGGCTGTAACTCAGCTTGAAAGGTGTGACCAGGCAAACATGGCAGGGAGGAAGACGGGGGGTGTGTGTGTGGGGGGGGGGGGGTGCGGGGGGGAGGAAATGGCAGAGCGGTGGAAGTATAGAGATAGAGACTGCAGAAAGAGAAAGCAGGAGGAGAAAGGATTTTATTAAAGAATGTTTTAGAGGTTGCTTATCTCAGAAGAGAGGATGTGTGCATGGATCAGTGTGTGTGTGTGTGTGTGTGTGTGTGTGTGTGTGTGTGTGTGTGTGTGTGTGTGTGTGTGTGTGTGTGAGAGAGAGAGAGGGAGGGAGCGACTTCTCCAGGCTATGGGGGTTGTACTGGGACATGCCATCGCGTTCCAGCTGTGTTAGAGGCACAGATGGAGGTTTGTGTATGGATGCACACGCTCATATGTACGCATGTGTGTGCACATATGCACGGAGCCTGCACACAGACAGACAGACAGTAGGCGTGTGCAGTCACATATGCAGAGGGAGGCGGCACATCCCGTCCCCCTCTTCACATTTCTTACTGAGCAAATCTCACGGCTGTGTGCCGAAGCTCCCATGACGCGCTTCATTGTTCCTCTTCAGTAAAGTTCACATTTTACATATCACCCCCCTCCCCTCCCTGTGAGGAAAAGAGCCGACACACATTTAAAAAAACAACAAAAAAAACAAGACAAATTCAAGTGAAGAAGAAAAAAAAAATAGGCAGGGAGTTTATTTATAACACCATGATCGTGCAGAAGTCTCGGAGAGAAACATGAGCCAGTATCACGATGGCGTGTTGTTGTTGTTTTTTTTCGTCTTCTTTTTATGAGGCCAGCAGGCCAGGCGGTCTCAGAGGCCTGCTGAGGTGGCTGTATGTGGGTCTCCAGCAGATGAGTGCTACAGTAACGGCTCTGGATGAGGTTACATGCTGTGGGAACCGCTGTGGGTCCCTGAGAGGGGGGCGGGCCAACGGCAGAGTGGGGGCCGGGGGGGGGGGGGCGTGAGTGACAGCACGCTTCAGAGAGCAAAGGATGAGGCAGGGGAAGGATGCAGCTATTCTCTGACAGTGACTCTGACGTTTCTGGTATGGTTGTTATTTCTATATACTACATTTGAGCTCTACAACCTAAGAGCAATTATCACTACAAGTGCTTATCATCACACAATGCAGAATAAAGAATGATGCTCACTTCATTCTGTGCCTGTTCCATGGCAGACTCACAGTACTTTGGCTCTAATGGCTGTGTAGTTGTGTTCACTGTGGTTCCACAGCTGACCACAGAGGAAATGTACACACGACGATGATTCCCAGTCTCACATGCATCTCCACAAGGGGTTTTGCCGTGCTCCACCTCACTTTAACGCTATGCCATCATGTGTATTTTGTGCACTGGCACGAATGCGTCACATACATCTGCCAAGCTAATACACTGGCTGTCATCATCAGGACTCCTTTGCCGTCTTGTTGATTCTCCTCCTGCTCCCTTCGTGTTTTGCTTCCACCCAAAACCAAAGCTAACGTCAAACCTTTGAGACAGGAACTGCCCCAAAACATCTCCTCTCACTAAAGTAACAGTAATCCAAACATGGTGGGGATGAGGAAGAGGCAGCTGGTTATGTGAACGTGACCAAACGGACATTTTACAGCTTTTGCAGTCTGTTGCGTTAACATGTAGGTGCATTTCCTGGGAGGTGTATGTCACGATGCATGATGGCTACATAAGGACAACTGGGATCCATAAAACAAGTTTTAATAACATTTTCAGCTGCAGTTGTGCAAAAGGTGCACGCATCACAGTCTCTCACTTTAAAGTTTGTGTCCCTGTCACTCCCAATCTGATTTATGGAAGAGCAACACTTGTGCATGCACATTCAGAAAAGTAAACGAAAAACTGAACCTCACCATTTCTTCGGATCCACAGCAAGTCTTAATGACTTCCTACTTGACCCGTACGCGTTCTTTTTATTAGTATTTATTCATGTGAAGCTACTCTGTAATACTATTTGGCAAAAATAGAAAAAACAAACAGTAATAATAGTAATAATAATATCATGTGGAAAGGGAATAATGGAGTATTTGACATGTTGATCGATAATGCCATCATTGTAGTAATACACAGATTTCTAAATCCAAAAAATATATAAAAACAAACAGACTTTGCATTAATGGACGTCAGACCAGAGTTCTTCATCTGACAGCAACATGCATCGGGTTTAGATTTATTACTAATGAATTATGATCCTTTACGCAATATTGTTCACTTGCACTGGCTGGTTCTGTCTGTTGTGGTCACGTAAGGTTAAAGCTTTCTCATACGGCAAATACATAAAAAGCTGGAGCGACTCCAAAGGCCGAGGCTCCGAGGGAAACATTTTTTGACCTAATTTTCTGGCCATGAGATGCCCTCCACTGTTTTTTTTTGGTCTATTTAATTTTTATTAAGGCAGGCATATTTCTGCGGCTTTAATGAGATGCAGAATAGAAAACACAGAACATACTCGGAGGCAGATTCAACACAATGAATTTTTAATCAGAATATCAAAATATCCTCTTAAACCCAACCTGAGGAGGAGTGTTGTGGTGTACTGTCGGACTGCTATTTGTCTTGGAATCAATGACGCTGGCAGATGTTGTTTGATAAAACAACAGCTTTCCTCCCCCGGCCCCGTGGTTCCCTCGAATCTCCATATATCTTTCACAAACACTGGGCATTTGGCCATTTCAGCAGAGATGGAATAGAATGAAGCAGCGAGCGGAAGGACACATTTCTCATTCGGAGGACCAGTAAATCACTGTGTGGATTTACAGACTACTTTTTAAAAGCACCCCTGCCCCGATAGTCACCAGACTGTTGTGATGCGTTCAGACTCAAGATGGGGGCCATGTTGGGATCCTTGGATTTCCTATTGATTTCCCTTATCTGCCCGCTCAATTTTCTGGGACAAATGTGATAAATTACAAGCGAGCGGGGGGGATTATGGTGAAATGAGTATGGATGGACTGTCATGGCAACCTGACGATATCATCACCCCACAACATACAGTTACAACACGCTGTGTAACAACCGAGGGGAAACCTCAGGTGCAGACGGATGAAGCATACGAGGAAGTGGAAAAAACGTGCACTTCATAGAGTGGCCACAAGAGGCTCAATCCCTTTAGACTTCAGAGGTGAACTTGCTTATTTTTATTCTGATCATTGT